>CAKAOJ020000038.1:0-57500 GCA_916701645.2 Sebastolobus alascanus | reverse complement strand
CACAAAAAAAACCAGATTGTTTTACACGATATTTCGTCTCTTTCTGTTCTCCCCCCAGCTAAAGACATGTATGATTACCAGGGCAGGTCCTACCTCCACGTCCCACAGGACGTGGGTATCAACCTGCGTTCTGCAGATGCTCCAGACAAGTGTTACCTGCCTAAGAAACAGATTCACGTCTGGTCTGGACACACCAAGGTCAGTGGGAAGGGACATGGATCATTTGTGTTTCTGTGTGTGTACACAAATTGCCCCTTCATGTAACAGTTAATAAATCTTGCCGCTGTAAGTATTCTTTATGCAGGCTTTGCTGATGGTGAGTATTATAGTGTTGTTTTCAAATTATTCTGAAATGCAAAATAAGTGCAGTGTCACATAGGTGCGTGTTTATAAAGAGCGAAAACTCCATTATGCAGTCCTTGTAAGAATTTGTGAGGCAGTCAGTAAAAGCCTCCTGGATACTTTTGAATAAAACGATAACACAGCCGTATACGAGCCGCTTGTCCCTGACACATCCCAGATTATTCCGTCTCATTCAAAACACCGTCATTATAATTCAGATATAAAGGCAAACACTGGGTTACTCCAAGAAAGATCTGATTCAAGCTTCAGATCTGCCAGGGTGCTTCAGGGAGAGAGAAATCACTCAAGTTTTAAATTGGCTCCTATGCGCTTTGTGCAGGAAGTTACAGCCTTGAGAGTCTAATTTGAAATACAAAGAGGTTTGAAAAGATAATAAGCGTGTGGAAGTGCTGATATCGAGATAATAGATGGAGGATGGCCCGTACGGTGTCACCAAAGTTTTATGACATTTTTGGGAGAAAGTTTGGTAACTTGAAATTCATCATCATTTCTATGACTATTACGGAGCCAGCATAGTCTGCGCACACACTCCATCTGCACTGGTTATTATGATTCAGCTGATGTCTCCCCTTAGGAACTAAGGAAAAATTGAGATGTAGTGCAGCCTTTTCCTTAACCGTTAGCAATTCCTTTGACTCCTTTAGTCTATAGTCAATTTAATACTAGAGTGAAAGTAATAACGACTTTGAAAGTGTCTCACCAATCCAAAAATGGACATACATTATCATAAATATTTTAGCGATAATATAAATCATAGCTATGGGGCTATGATTTATGGTCCAAGCCGACACACATGGAAATCTTAGACGTCAAAATTTGCAGAACTGTGGCATAATAACATACAGTACAGCCAAATGACAACTCACATGATTTGGAATATCTTTACGAATGTTTAGATATTAATGAAATGTTTGCTAACACACGTCTTTCCTCCTCTTCACGCTGTAAATCATACTGTTTGTTCCTGTAGTAAGAGCTTAGGGATTGTGCCTCACTTCCTCTCTCGCTCTCTTCTAGTTTAACTTTGTGTTTCTCAAGGTTACCCACAAATATTGTGCAAGATTTATGTAAAAAATTGCTGCACTTGCAATGGTGCTTGGAGCTGTAGTAACAATTAGCACCATGATTAGGAGAAATGGGGTTAGATACATATCAATTTCTCCTGCCTCTATGTTTTCCAGGGTGTCAGTGCTATCCGACTATTTCCTAGCTCTGGTCATCTGCTACTCTCCTCCTCCATGGACTGTAAGATCAAGGTAAGTAATGACAACATGCTGCCATAAAAAAAACATCACAGAAGTCTATGAGTGAATATATGGCCACTTGTGTTTTTCAAAGATACAGTTTAATCATTTTATGATTGGCTGGTAACATTGTCAGCTGTGAGTTTGAAGGTTTTATTGTGCAATTGAGAAGATTCAAAGCTAACCTCTGATCAGCCTAACGCATTTTGTTCTGCTGGCTTAATTTGATGTAGTGTTCGGACATCTCAACTCGGTGTTCACTTGTAGTTTAATCTCCTTCTCTCCACAGCTGTGGGAAGTGTACGGCGAGAGGAGGTGCATACGGACATTTATTGGTAAGTGTTGTTAAATGCTGATATGGTAAACTTTGATAAATGGTAATAATTAAAGGTGCAATGTGTAATACCTCGCAACATGCTCTAAACAATTATGGGGCAGCTTTTCACCTCCTCCCACCCTCCTCCTCCATAAAATCTAAATTTACAGCCACCAGTTATTAAAAAGCTTATTTGAATTTGAAAAAAAAAAAAGCCAACTACTAACTCACAGCAGGGAAAGAATACGCAAAATCTGACAAAACTGCGGAAACTCTGAGAGACCGTCCAAAATAACACTGCTATCTTATCTTGCTTGGCTCAGTTTTAGCAAGAAAACAACCACATCAAAACCATCGCGAGTTCAGCATCAAACCTCATCTCTTTACTCGCCATGAGCAGTCTCCAGCGGTGGAAAGCCAATGCCAACTCTTGTTTTGCTTCTTTTTATATCACTTTTTTTCTTTTCCTCCAAACATGGTTTCTTGCCGGTAGTGGGTGGTTGGGATGGTGATAAAGGTCGCTCGACAAGAGCTTCAGCTATCTTTGTGTTTACTGTGCCACTAACCGGGGGCTTCAACGTGATTGGCAAGCCCTCGAGGCAGCTCTACTTCTTCGTCCCCTCATGTTGGACTGAGAGTAGAATGGATGCTACAGTGACTCACTATCGCATCTCGAGGTACAATTGGTATTACAAGACAGGACGGGCCGGGGCTAGCTGGTTAGCGTGCGTGTTTCAGTAGATATCTCTGCAACATAATACATAGAAGTCTTTGTCATATCATCAACACTGTAACGTCTTCACATTCTGTTGATAATGTTGGTTCATTTTTTAACACTTTAAACTAAAATTCTGGCCGTATCTTACACAATGCACCTTTTAACTGGATGAAATGGTAACAGAATATTACGAAAGTCAAGTATAACATTTTACAAACAACAATGGATCATCAGCAAACATGCTGACATGAAATATGCTCACGGTCCGAAATGCATGCAGCCGTTTGGAAATTGCACAGCAGTGACAGACTGTGAGCTCAGCATTACTGGAACACTAATGACACGTCTGCTGACCGCTGACAGAAAGTATTCTGATTTTTTTTTTTTTTTTTTTATAGATGGGGTCTAGGGTTTTTTGGCTAATGTGTGCAGGTCACTCCTGCACTCCTCCCAGAGACAGCACGCTGTCTGAATAGAGATTGTTTGCAGCCGTGGTTCTGCTTGTCAGCTCCTTCACAGAATATGCATAATTCAGCAGCCCGGGGGCCGAGGGGGACGAGGGGGACGAGGGGCGAGGGAGGGCACAAGACACGGAGAGGAGCTGGCGTACAGAAAGAGAGAACACAGTTTAGGGGTGAATAAAATGACAGAGAGTGACCGGCTTAGGAGTTTATGAGCTTGAGAAGCAGCAGAGATGTAGATGATGGTAATTATTTTTTTCACGAGAGGAGTGCTAGAAGTATACGGCTCTGTTGTGGACACATTAGGTTTTAACTTTGTTGTTGCTGCTGTGCTCTCTTCCATCATCTGCTGTGTGGTATATGAGTTTTTCTGTTTTGTTTTCTTTATTTTTTATTTTTCTCTGAGGTGTAAAACTTTATTTTATTTCTTTGTTTTCTTATGAATTTGGATGACTTTCAGGTCTTTAGAAAGTACACCTTTACGTACTGATACTCAGTAGGATGAGGGGGACAAAAAGTACCCCAGAGGTATACTTTTTGTCATATCTCACAGCTTTATTCTATTATCCAATTTTTCATGACATTATCAATCAATTTGTTCCTTAATGACATTTTGAAGGAGACGGAAACAGATGCAGCAGACACAGATTTCCTCATGCGCTCTGTCTATTTTCGTTTTACACAATATGCAAATTAACTGTAACTTTTCTAAAATAACAATAATCTGTTTTTTGTTCTCTTCAGATGACATTAATTGCATAATTAATAATGGTTTGAGAAGAAATAATTTAACATTTTGCTATGATGGTTGTTTCCTATAGTAGTTTAATCTTTGGTCCCCAGTAGGGCTGACCCAAAATGCTTCAAAGCTTCGACCGTTGCCATGGTAATCGACCTCCAAATCAGTATTCGAATGCCTCAGGGTTTTTTTTTGTTATGTATGTATGTAATGTATGTATGTAAAAATAAGCTGGTAGTCCTTGTATGCTAAATAGGTTGGTAGGGTGAGGGCTAATATGTTTTTTTAATTTATTTTTATATATTTCTCTCCTTCTAAATTGATTGCAATATGGGTATTATCTGTAATTAAACCATACACTGTAATAGGACAGTGTTGTCAGTGCATGTGGCTAGTCAGAATTATCAAGTAAGGAAGAACAGTTAAGCATTATCTTGGGGGCTGTGCATGAATGAGCATGCATATCATTATGTGTGCATTTTCATGTTGAATGCAGTCTGGGACAAACAAATTTGATGACATGTGTGCCCTGCTCTCAGTAGTTTGTGTATGTGTGTTTTCCTACACACACACACACACACACACACACACACACACACACACACACACACACACACACACCAACGAGGCTTTCTGTCTTTGAGCAGAGCAAGCGAGCAGGCAGGCGCTTAGCCTCAGTGGGCTCTGTTATCGCCGTGGAAACAATGTAGCCCTGATAAAAGCAAGTTTTAACAAGGGAGGCGTCTGCGTGCGCTGAGCTCACGGGGACCTCACATCACCTGCACTGCATGAGAAAAAGCCAAAGGCGCTGCATTGATTGGGATTAGGAAGAGAATAGGAGAAGGTGGAGAACAGTTGAAAAGACAGATGGAGCATGTCATTTCTTTTTCTTTCTCATCCTCTTTCCTCTCCAAGCTCATTTAAAGATTCCGTTTCCCACGTCTCCCACAGCCCACGTCATCTTTCTTCCTCAACATCCCTTATTTCCTATAAACCAGATTTCACATTCCTCAAATGAATTGGGCTTCAAAGGAAGGCAGCTGGGTAACATGGTAACAAGAGAGTGAATTTGTGTAGCGAATGTTTATTATTTTGTTTGTAATATATGTGTCAATTTCCTCTGCTTATGTTAGGCCACAGCAAAGCGGTGCGAGACATTTGCTTCAACAACACTGGGACCCAGTTCCTCAGCGCCGCCTATGACCGCTACCTCAAACTCTGGGACTCTGAGACAGGTAGGCTCCGCCGCTCTGATGTCAGCGCACTCTGTTCTAATATTCACACAGCTTCTAGTGGTTGACTCTTCAAAAGTACTGAATCAAGAGAGATGTACTCCACATGAATATCTCACTTATACAGAGTGTCTCGGTGTGTCTCAGCGACAGTCAGCGGACTGTGTATGTTGGAGGACATAATAACTCACTGCAGCGCAGTCTAGTACAACCTTGATCTCGCTGGCCACCGGATAATTGTGAATGACGGCGCAGACCTCAGATTCCTGTTGTAATTGTTAGAATCAGACATTTCTCTGTAGACCTTGTAAGTGTGTTTCTGAAAGGTCAAAAATACATTTCAGCCAAGTTGTTCTGAAAACATTTGAGGTGAGAAATAGGCATTACAGTAACAGAATATTGTTTGATATTTGATCAGCGCTGCCTAGATTGACCCTTTGATTGGAGTTTGCGAGTGATTGACAGCTGCTCAGAGACGGCAGGCTCCAGCTCGGCTCCGATTGGTTGTTTTCCTCCGATCTGTGAAATCTTGCAGATGCTGTTAGGAGCACCGGAGGACACAGAGGGACACGATTTTTTTTCAGATTACCTGTCTCATGCACTACTGTCAGGATATAGTGACCTTTTTCTAAAAATAACTTTTTTTTAATCATATTTGCTCCATTTCTACCCACTGCTGCTTTAAGAGAGGCTGCACATTTGAACGCATCATTGAATTAGTGTGTTATCTTTCACGTCTCCTTTATGTGTGTCTATGTGGACTGTTAACAAAACGTAGGGTCCCTGAGCTCACTGGTGCCACATGGTTTCCTGTTATCTTCCCCCACTGCTCATCCATCTCCATTTCCACCCCTCTCAACTCAAGAGTGCCGATCCAGCAGAGGGCAGAAAAGAGTTAAATCCCCCACTTGTTTTTAACAGGACGCCCTGTGGAGCCACATCATCCAAATACTTCTGTTAAGAGTTAACTTGCTACACATTTACAAATTGTTCCCACCAGTTGCTGTGGGTTTGTTTTAATATAAATTTCAGCAGTTGTTTCTTTCCTGCAGCTGCACATAGCAGTGATGCGGAGGGGGTAATTTTAGTATTTTATTCTAGATTTGTTTCAGTTGCAGTTAAAGACTGGATGTTATACAGAAATGATGCTGGTGAAAAGCCTCTATTCTTATCTAAAGGGCCTCTCGGTGTTGCAGTCATTTCCAATTTCCTGTTCTTTCAGCTCTAGCAGAGGAGGTAGCATCATTCCTGTGGTGATTCACCTCCGCTGAATGAATACAAAGAAACACTGAAATTTCTGTTATGGCTGAGTTGTCGCTGCCTGCAGGGAAGGAGCATGCAGCATTGACAGTTGCCGTCTGTGTCCCCAAATTTTAAACAACTTGAGCGTACCTTCGTGAAAAGCCCCTGTGGATTATTCCGGAGCACTGACTTTCATTTTGCCCCCCTCCACAGGCCAGTGTATCTCCCGCTTCACCAACAGGAAGGTACCGTACTGCGTCAAGTTCAACCCAGACGAGGACAAACAGAGCCTTTTTGTGGCCGGCATGTCGGATAAGAAGATTGTTCAGGTAAAGTTGGGCATGTGCTGCACCGCGAGCATTTCAATTCCGCTCCCACCTTCACATCAAGTGTATTTCCCAGTTGACCAAGCAGATGCACACATGGATTTCTGCGTATACCCCCTGTGCTCACAGGAGCATGAAATACACTCCCGTCTCGTCTTCTGGCACTTGTGTGTGTGTGTGTGTGTGTGTGTGTGTGTGTGTGTGTGTGTGTGTGTGTGTGTGTGTGTGTGTGTGTGTGAGTGTGTGTGTAGTTGTGTGTAGTTGTGTGCGCGTGGCTAGAGATTCAGTGGCTGACAGGACTAGAGCAAGTCATTAATCATGAGTAGCATTTGGGTGGAAGAGAGGCAAACAGAACAATCTGTGATAAAAGTAGGAAATCCATAACTACGATATCACACAATCAGGTAAACCGTTTTTAGAACAATCAACCCTGATGAATAGATGGAAGTTTGGATTTTTATCTAAATAGATTATCTGATTTTCCACAATTCATAATCATGGAGTTTGGGACTAACTAATATAGAACTTAGAGGTGGGTGATAATAGCCAAAATCTTCTGTCACAGTATATGTAATTTTATATCACAGTAACGTTATATATCACAATACAGTAATTGTTCTGTAATAAATAACTGTACAGTAACTTCCATCCAACAAAAACAACAACACTTTGAGTTAAAAATAAAAGACTTTAAGATTCGTGAGAACCATAATTTCAGTGTTGCAGGTTTTAAGGTTAACAGGTGCAAATAAATACCAGCCTAACTTCAGTCAGTGCAATATAAAAAGAGTATACCAAAAGAAAACAACGACTTGACTTTTCCTGCAGGATTTGCTCATCTTTCATTTCAAAAAGCTGACGAAACAAAAGAAACTACAGTGTGCAAATGTCTGGTAATCATGAACCTACTGCGGTGGAAACGGTATTGCCAAATCTCTACTGGTGGACACATTTCTAGAGTCGCACTCGCACGGTATATACTACCGTCATAGCGCCCAAACCTAGTAGAAAAGTTTTATTTCATTTTACTTTCAGCAGCATCTTTTTAATTAAAATTATGTCAAGATGTGGCACAAAGTCTGCCCCTAATTGTTCATATGAACAGTAGTAATCTCAATATCTGGCAAAATAATCCGGGTTAGTATTAAGTCACGCAGTTCTCTTTGGGGTTTTGAGAACAGATGGCTGCTCCTGTGAGCAGCCGAAGGCTAGGATTTAAATAAATAGAATTGGATGTAAAATGTGTTTGGACAGAAATGCGTCCTATTCGTTTGTTGCCTGGGGGACGTTTCTGTGTGGCTGTCTTTCCTTTACATTTTAATATGTGCATACTGTTTCCCAAAAACCCCCAAAATTAAGACGGAGGCCTGTTTGTTAGCTAATCGCTTTCATTACGCCACTGCAGTTAAGCCATTTCACTGTATTAGCACAATTTAAAACTGCTCCTCAGTGAGTCTCCCACAGCCACTTTATTTTCACTACAGTAAGAAAAGTTGTTTGTTTTGTTATCAACACTCCACAAGAGTATGGGAATGTGCAGTGAAACTACTTTGACGGGCTTTTGTGGATCCATTTTAATAATCCACTTTATTTTGTTTCGACTTGTTATAGATAAATGTGTTGTTTACCTCCTCTCTGTCTCTTTTGCTCTCTGCGCCTCGTGTCTCTCTGTCAGTGGGACATCAGGACGGGTGAGGTGGTTCAGGAGTACGACCGTCACCTGGGAGCCGTCAACACCATCACCTTTGTTGATGAGAACCGCCGGTTTGTGAGCACGTCGGACGACAAAAGTCTTCGAGTTTGGGAGTGGTAAGTACAGACTACAGCCTGGAATACTAATGCAGTGGTTTGAATTTGATTATATTGTTTTTTTTTGTGTACCTCTGAGCAAGGCACATGATACCCGATACAGTACTTAATACTGGAAGACTGTGGTTGCATTTGGCTGAAATTCATCAATGGTATGAATGTAAAGCAGGGATTCATTATGTTAATTTTTGATCAACCAAGATAAGTACAGTCTTAAGTTAAGGTTAAAAACTGATGAGGAGTAGAAGTTGGGGAGAAGAGGGCGTTTAGTCTGATTCGACGTGGAAATGCTGCAGATGTGGTAGCAAGATAGTTCGCAGGGGACATTTTACTGTGATACAGCTGCAACGTGGTGACATCAAGTGCCTTTGTGTTTTGTCTAACTTCCGTAACAAGAAGTTTCAGAAAAAAAACATTTGAAAAACAACCAATATATCATCAGTGTGTCATGCTGCCTCCTGAAGAAGTCTTCTTACACTGCTCACTGCTCCTTCCATTAGTCGTTCATAAGAAGAGTAGACATCAGCAAACATCCAGACGATCCTATCTTGGACAAAGCTCCCCCAGCTGTGTTGCTAATCTCGAGTCATGGCCTCTGCCACAATTTTTTTTTTTTCCTGGAGCCTACATTGTACATTGTCAATGCTCCAGCAGTAGCCCCTGTGAGCCAGGCCCCTGTTGCCAATTGAATATTTTAATAATAAGTAAGCATTTTGAAATGGTTCCACAAATTAAATCATTGGAAGGCAGATGTGCTGGGATGACTGGCAGGTCAGATAAAGTGTAAAACTAAATTGCCTTTTTAAAATCTCCCCTCTTCTCCTTTGAAAGTGCAAAAACACAATGTGCACTTGTGTTATTACCAAAATCATTTTCACTTGTGTTTTCCACAAACTTTTTTTTTTTTTTTAGATATTGTCATTACATGTCCTACTGCAGTTTTTGCTCAGCGGCCAATCGAGAGACCACCAAGAGCGGCTTGCAGATTATGTTTCAAATTATTTACTATCATATGCACAACAATTACAGAAGCAGTCGTCGTCAATGAAAATCCTGGGTCTCAAGCTCCCTCCAAAGATAAAGGAACAATATTGTGCTAATTAAATATGTATAAAAAGAAAATCACACAAGCAAAAACAAAATGAGAATCTAAGACATAAAGTAGTGCAATAAAGAATATAGGGATAACATATAATATAGGCTAATAAATATGAAATAAACTAATATAAATTTGTGGTAGACAGTGTTTGCAAATGAATAAGCTGACTGTAAACAAGAATGTAGTAAATGTTTGTGCATAACGAGGAGTGTGTTATACATGCGTACATATATACATATACATCTCTGTATATGTATATGTACATATATACATATACAGAGATGGAAACAGATTAACCGAGGGTCCTGTGGTAACTCTGGTATTTATTGCCCAAAGATGATAAATATTTAGATAACAGCTGATAAATGGATTCTTGGAGGGGGGTTATTTTCATTCATTGACGACCATTTGTATAGTTCTTTTTCTTTTTTGCACTTCCCAACTCGTCTTTTTCCTCCAGAGTGTGAGAGACGGGGATTATAGTGAAAAACGTTTTGTTTTTCACACACTCTTTGAGCCAGAGTTGAAGGACAGAATACAATTTCCGCAGAACAACATGAAGCAAAAGAACCACATCCCAAGAGTCTACTTTGTACGCTCGTTTAGGCGGAGCTCTCCCATGAGCTTTTTCAGAGCAGCGTGGGAGCAAACGGGCAAGTGGTATGCTCGGCCAAAGAGTGGCTTTACTGTCCCCCTCTCTCTCCCGCGGATACCACCTGGCTCTCAGCTTTAGCTAACCCCTCTTGTGAGAGCTGCTTACATAGCAGCATTAGGCTGAATCTACCAGAACAGTCTCATATCTCCAGAATGGAAGCGGAGACTGGCAGAGAGGGGCAGCCGGGCCGAGGGAACGCCGGATGCTTAGAGAAGATTGTGAGACAGCAAATCAAGACATTCACGTCACGGTGCAAACCGCCTACTCGGGATTCAAATTCCATCCTCATTTTCACACACAAGTTTTCTGGGGAGACAACTTTATCTGTAGCAGAGGTTTATCATCAGGGAGCGGAGAGTTGGTGTCTGCGTTGGAGGAGGATTACAATCAATATGAAATGTTCCAACAAGGAGAATTAACTCTTGGTCATAGACATTGTTCAGATCGATGAAACTGTGGGCTTGGAGGGACATATGGGATGGTTATGGGTTGAGAAAATAACGATAAAGGTGAAAAAATGGCGGAGACAGAGAAGGACATTGAATCCTAAAAGATGGAAATTAGTTTGCATTCTTTGCACTTCCGGTTCCCTCGTCTGGAAGTCAATTTTTATTTTAATGGGTTTAAGTTAGATGCCTGAAATAAGGTCTGTGGTTAACACAAGCTTAAGAGATTTTAACGTTTTGTTATACGATATAAAATACATCAGTAAATATCCCACTCGTGAATTTTGAAGCCTTTGTGTCTTAAAAAAGGTGGTTGCTAACAAGTGGCTAAATGAGACTACAAAATGTCATCTCCGCCTTTGCAGCCTCGTTGTGTATACTCACACTCATGCGACCGTGATGTAGCTCGTTGATAGCCTAAGGTTAGCTTTTTACTTCTGCCGATTGCATTCGCTCTTCAAAAATCATAAAAGTGGAGTTCATTTGTGGAGATTATCTTGTTGAACAAAACGTGTAAGTATCATAAACGTGTCTTTGCCACAGGGCTTATTTTCTGCAATAATCCAAAACCCAATGGAAAAATCCCATTGGCTTTTTGTCGAGGGAACCCAGGGCGATGCCAACTTCCTGGTTGGCCTACAAAAATACATCATCCCTGGAGCACTCTATCGTTGCTATGTCTGCTCTGTCATCCAAGTTCTCAATTTCCCTCCAGACTTTCATCATCAAGGTCCTGACCTTTTTAAAAAGCCCCCTCCTGCCAATCCACATTTAACATTATGTAAATGAATGCCCATTAGTAATAACTATGCTAAAGCAGATGTTTTATTTGAGAGAAAAAAGTTAATTTACTCTTTTGTCAATGGTAATTATGTTTTGTGAAATCCTCTTTTCACATTAGTTCCAAACAACAAACAAAGATGGTGTGTTTCAATTCCCTCTCAAGAGAAGCTCAGAGATTTTCTTGTTTCCGTCTTGACGTTTTTTTCCTGCAGGCTGATTACAAAACTTAACCTCACTGCAGATATCATGCCTGACGAACCAAAGTTCACATATAAAATATACAAAAACGCTGTTTGTTTTTGTCCCTTCTCTTGATGGACGTGAAACACCACAAACAACGATCACTCATTTATTATTCATGAATATCCCCTGTGTATAGATTGTTTGTGATGTGTTTTCCTTTTCTCCCTCTCTCACCGCTCTCCAGACAACACAACGTTCACACTGGTTATTTCTGGAACTCAGAAGAAGAGATCTGATGGCTTTGTTTTCTTTTCCGAGTTTAGCTCGGCGTTGTCTGCAGACTTTGGCTCTGACAAACCCAAGGCCCCCCTTTAATGCCCGATTGTGTGTGTGCGCGCATGAATTGTGTGTTTTATGTGTACAAGGAGTTTGCGTTTCTCGTTTAGCTCGTCTTTTGTTTTTCGAAGCCCATCTTTGGTGTCGCGCGTGTGTGCGAACACGGTGCAATCGCTTTGCTCCAGCTGCTACTCGTCTCAGACATGAGACATGGCTTTAGTCTGAGCAGTTAGCGAGATGAGAACAGGGCGCTTACTGGATGCAAACACACGATTTTAAGGCAGAAAGACACATTAGTTGCACTCGTTCACTTAGTTGCCAGAAAGTGTCACAGGGCAGTTGTGCGCATAGAAAAAAAGAGGTGACTGGCATTCTGGCAGACACACACGCAGCGCTGTAGATTTGTATGATCTTCTGCAGACCACTTAAGATCAACTGGCCAAGTTTCCTATCTCTTGCAAAGCAGAGAGACATAGCAGAGCATGAAAGAAAGGGGGGGAGAAAGAGCAAAGAAGGGATTAATAAATAATTGGATGGCGGTACAGACGGCGGTGTAGCATCAGAGGATCCTTTCAGATTGCACAGAGTTATTCACATACTGGAGCCGTAATGGTGATCCTGCCTGGTTGGCTGTTTTCTCTTCAGTAACAAGCTTTTCTGAGACGGCATAAGCAGCTGCAATGATAAACAAACTACAGCTTGGTGAATGTTTTTTCCTTTGAGTTGTTTTCGCTTCAGGGGCTGCTCAGGTTGCTGTCTCATCCCGCCTTTAACCCGTCTTCAAGTGTACTCACGGTGCTTTGTGCCTTTTTTTTCCAGGGACATCCCTGTGGACTTCAAGTACATCGCCGAGCCCAGTATGCACTCCATGCCAGCTGTGACACTCTCTCCCAACGGTGAGTAGTCAAATCATGGCAAAACACTCAGTCAGGCACACAGTACAGACTACAGAGGACTCTGGGGAGCATAAACCCATATTGCCAGATTGAAGTTGATTCCAGTGTTGGTCATTGCTCAAAAGAATAAAAACAAGGCAGGCTCAGTGTCAAATAAGTAGATTTATGTGTTTGGATGTCCAGATCCAGTCATCAGGTTCAGGATCGGGCCCAGTCCTGACATTTGTGATAGATAGATATCGGCTCTATAAAGCCTGATCCATCTCCGGCCCTCTGTTTGCTCTGAGTACACCAGCTGTCACAAACGGCCCATTGAGCTCTGTTAAAACACTATAACGTCTCCTTAATGCGCAGTATTGTGAGGGAGTGAACTGTAGAGCACACAGCAGCCAGCAGTCTCAATTAACGGCATGCCACCAAGAGATGAGAGGAGCTGCATTGGGTAAAAAGAACAGCTGGTTTGCCTTTATTTTAGCGATATTTCTCTGTGGGTGTTAAAGTTCAAGCTTGAGATGAAAAGATGCTTTCCTCCATCCACAGATAATGTACAAAAACTTCCATTGTATAAAATATTATAGGAAAACGTCAAAGGAAAGCAGTGTTATACACTATATATGAATAGTTCACGGAGTTACATGAGTAGATTGATGCCACTCTCATATCTTTATGGTAAATATGAAGGTACCACCTGCAGACAATTAGCTTAGCATAAAGACTGGCTCTATCAAGAGGTTAAAAACAACTTCTGGAGTCTTTTCCTCACCATGAGGTTTCCAAGAAGTCACTGCACTGCGCCCGGCCGAGAAAAAGTCTTGCGCATAGCTCACCATACAACTACGACTTTTTACAATACAGTCTGTGTACGGATTTAACAAACAAGATGATGTGTTAATTAGTGAGCTTCAGAGGTGCTGGTATCATTTGGACAGAGCTAAGCTAGCTATTTCCTAGATGTGAGAGTGCTATTGATCTTCTCTAACTCTCAGCAAGAAAGAGAATAAGCACATTTTCCAAAATGTTGAACTAATCGACCTACTAATTCATGTAATTTAGGCTTTCTATAGGCACCGATATTAGCTGATGCTTAATATAAAAAGTCCTCAGCTCAGGATTGGGGCAACGATGTGTAATCGGGACATCCCTATTTATGTAATATGCAGACATGTGACACGGTTGGAAATGACAGCAGTTCAATAGTAGAATAAACCTGCTACTGGACAGCTGAACTGATGAGTTTCTGCAGATGTGAGTGGAAGATGTAAAGAAGCCACTTACTGACACAGCAGTTTAATCTAAAATAATATCAGAATTAATTCCTCTTCAAATGTAACACTTCCGTTTGAATCAGGAATTCCCTGTTGCTCTCCCATCAGCTTCATCTACCATCAAACTGGGCTCTTCTGTCCTCGTCTGTTCCTTCCCTCTTTACCTACTTTGATTTCTCCCTTTCATCCTCTCCCTTACACTCTCCCTCGTCTCTCCCTTGCTTAGGGCAGCGTTCTTATTTGTGCCAACATGGTTTGTTTCTCTTGAGCGTGTGAATAATGAATGTGTTCTCAGTGGGAGACCATTCAGTTTTCTCTCGCGCCTAAATGGCACCCAGCCCCCCCCTTGGCACAGCATCCACAAGCAGCCTCTCTCCTATTTCCTCCTCTTGCCATCTTGACGAAAGAGACAGAGCTGCTGAAATTGGCCAAGTTGTTTCCATTCTTCTGCATGTATCGCATTTGACATTTGTGGACAATAGCGTCTTTTTCATTTTATGTTTTGTGAGGGACGATGTAAGAAGAGGACACACCAACGCTAGATCTCTCTCTCATACCACATTAATAATTTACATCATGTTTCCTTTCAAGAAGTGCAGCGAGTCGTGTAATGCTTTGACACTGAAGCACTGCCTCTTATCGCTGTGTAGTGACTTTGAGGCTGTGGCGTTGTCAGGAGCTGGAACGCTCTGTAAAGTAGATCTCAGATGAGCAGTCACTGATGAAAAGCCTCTTTTTATTTTCTCCTAAATTGCCTCATTCTTTTCCATTTTAATGATGGCAGATTGATGAGTTCATACCTCTTTTTCAGCGTTTCATCCACTAAAACTCAAATTTCCATATTTTAGTTTTTTGTTTGATTTCTGTCCATGAGGCACTTTTCCATCAATTACCATGTACCTGTTTTTAAGAATATTTGACTCTACTTGATCAGAGTTGTTACACTGCCAGGTTTAGCGTATACTAACAGCAGTGGCAGCCAGCATCATGATGCCACAGTGGCTGCTTGTTAAACATTTGGCTGTACAGAGTCATGCTAATGAGACAAACTAGCATGCTAATAGGCATTTTTAAACTTGTTGTGACAACCTTTAAAGCTTAGATATGTTTGCAATGTTGAAATTATTACTGCAAACTGCTGTCCTACTTTATACGGGCCTTGAACTTTTATATCGTACCTCCTATACTTTCGATACCATAACACTTGAATATAATCTTTTTTTTTTCAGTGGTTTTGTAAGCATGTTGTACTGTGCAGCACCACTTGAGATTAGCTGTTAGCTTCATGCTGTTTGCTTGTTTCTAACCCCAGGTAAATGGCTAGCGTGCCAGTCTATGGACAACCAGATTCTGATCTTTGGAGCCCAAAACCGCTTCAGACTGAACAAGAAGAAAGTCTTCAAAGGCCACATGGTGGCTGGCTATGCCTGCCAAGTGGACTTCTCCCCAGACATGAGGTAAGCCTTTACTTTGTCATGCAATTTTCTGATGAAGGGCAGTGTTAGGCAGCTGAGATTCTCACAGCTGATTAATAGCTTATAATGGGTGGTTAAAGAGGACCTATTATGCTCATTTTCAGGTCCATACTTGAATTTTGGGTTTCTACTAGAACATGTTTACATGCTTTAATGTTCAAAAAAACACTTTACTTTTCTCATACCGGCTATGCTGCAGCACCTCTTTTCACCCTCTGTTTGAAACGCTCTGTTTGAGCTCCTGCCTATACGAAACTATATAACACACTAAAGGAAAGGTCAAAAGCATAATAGGTCCTCTTTAAGGAAACTGATTAAGGAAAATATGCTAAAGAAATGAAAACTGAGTTAGCAGTGATGCAACTGTTTCTTTGAGAAGAGGATTAGATCTGTTTTAGTGAGTGTCACAGTGAGACAGCATTATATACTGTAGATACTCAGTATATTCAGATACAGAACTCCTCTGCTCGCCCTCTGTGCTCTAAAGTGCCTCCAGTTGATGAAGAGCTGTGGAAATTCAGATTATCTAATGTCTTAGCTCCACAAGGAGAGCTAAACAGGACAGTCCAGCACCCTAATTTTAGCCAAAACTCCGATTAAAATTTGTTTCACCCCTCTTCTCACCCACGTCTGTGAGTAGGTGCCCTAACCTCCTTTAGTATCCATAGCAACACTGCAATTCCTGGCTAGACTAAATACCAAAAATTCAGACTCCCACCTTTTGGCAGGTGAAGTGGAGACAGGATTCATTTTTAGCAAAGTGCTAATCTTTCCATCCTCTCTCTCTCTCTCCCTGTTTCCGTTCTTCCAGCTACGTGGTGTCAGGAGATGCGGATGGAAAGCTGAACATTTGGGATTGGAAGACCACCAAGCTTTACCACAGGATCAAGGCTCATGACAAGGTGTGCATAAGCGCACTGTGGCACCCGCATGAAACCTCAAAGGTTATCACATGTGGGTGGGATGGACAAATCAAACTCTGGGACTAGATCAGTCCTGGTGTGTGTGTGTGTCTGTTTGGGGAGGGGATTCTGGGAAATGGTGGATTCAACTGTTTCACTATAGAGAGACGGAAAGGGACTGGTTGTCCCATGGATTTTGTGAAAGCCACAGGACTGGTATCCAGTCTTATTGTAGCAGCGTATTTTTGTAACCCGTCGTGAGAGTTCAAAATATGTACTCATGTATTATCTGTACAAAGAGCATCCTTTTAAAAATAGTTTCTACCGCAAACAGCATATTAGAGGGGAACCTTGGCATTTTTTTAAAATATTTGTTTTGTTATTCTAATTTGCAATGTGTAGTATACCTCTTTAATCCTTGGTAAAATTCTTCATTTTTAATTGTGTGACCGTCCCTTTGTGGAAATAAAAATTCTGTTAATTTGACCTCTTAAGAAAATGAAGCATTGGTTCCATGGAGTAAGTGTTTCTTCATCCATAATTCAACACAAAATTATGAGGAGAAGTCTTTCTTTATTGAACTGCATCAAGAATATTTGGCAAATTACATTAATTGGATCATTTTTTAATGTGTTTTTTTTTTTTTTTGAGGTTGTCAGCCCAGTGCTGTGTTTTCAGATAAAGTTTGTTGGTGAAGTTCTGGTGCAGCAGAGATAGTGGAGTGAGGAGTGAGTTAATTGAGCACCAGAAAAGAACTGACAGACAAAATGCTTCTTTGTGTGGATCTCAATTGTTGCTTTTTATTATAACCCAGGAAACTGCAAAAAATAATTGGAGTTCATCTTTTCTTTTTGTCTTATTCCCACACACTCGCCCACACATCCTCATTCAAATATCCAACAAACACACTGAACAAATCAAGAGACATCACTGCGACGTTCTTCACATTATTATTGCTGCGTTTTGTGTTGTAGATGCAATCATATCAGGGTTCAACTGCAGTGGAGCGTCTGTTCGTCTAGACGTCTTCTTCCGCCTCCGCAGCAGATCCCATCTCTTTACCTTTATTCTCAGCTCATTCTCTTTCTGTTTAAGCAGCTCCGATGGCCTCCCACAAATATTCACTTACTGTCAATGAGGCAGCATCTTTCATCTACTTGGCCCCTTTAACATCATGTATCCATTTCCTTTAATTCATGTTCTATTGAGCAGACTGTTGTAATCCGGAAAGGTTGCCTAATATGAGGAGGGACGGCTGGCTGTTAGCCGAGCTCAGATAGGACCGTGATGACGGGGGTGACTGTGACTCAGAGGCTGACCTGCAGCCAACAACACCGCCACTCTGAGGTAGAACACAGAGAGCCTCTGGAGGCAATTACTCTGCCCCTCTACACGGCTGAGGTCAGTACAGGCCAGGAGAGGAAGAGCAGGAGGATAAGTAGGAGCAGGGATTTCAGCTTTGCAAAAAGGTCAGGCCTGATAAGGGGAACAGCCGTGCTCTAGCAAGAATTTGTGCTCTGACTTAAAACTCCATGTTACACAAACTTGTACATTTCCATTCAGAAGCTGTTCCGGCCAAGATAACAGTTTTTTTTCACCCAGTCCGGCTTCCCTCAAGGCTTCCACTCCGTGTTCACCCAGCTCAGGGTGTAAGCACTGCTGGCGTTCAGGACATTCTTATGCAGGAAGAGGTGAGGTTTGGCCGGGTCGCTGTGCACGTGGAAGAGGCGGAAGTTGGCGTGCTCGAGCTCCTTGAGCAGGCTGAACCAGTACCGCACCACGGAGGGGTCATCGCCGCTCACCTCAAAGCCCGCCCAGTGCAGGTGAAGCTCCAACAACAGCTGACCCACGGAGTCCAGAACTCCTTCCAGCACCAAGTTCTCCAAAATCTTCCACTCTGCGCTCTCCATATCCGCCTTCAGTACATCCACCTGGATCAGGGGACAAAAAACACATAGGATGTTTTTCCTCTTCAGGTAATAAATGAGTTCTATTACAACACTGGAATGACACTAAACTGTCTGGAGTTATTGAACGCAAAAGCTATTAAAAGATGAAAAGGAGTAAGCGAAGCTTGGCTTTTGTTCTTGCTTTAGCGATGCTGATGATGGATTGAGCGAGAGAGCGGCCTGACAAGGCTTGCTGTGTCGGAGCAGAGAGGAAATGCTTCATAAGATGAATGTTAATAGCACCCTTAGGTCATATTCATGTGAGGACACTCATGCATGCCCAAAGTTTAATGCACATCCTCAGGATCTTGGGATTCCTCTTAAGTCTTTTGGATTGCTAAAGATGTCCACTGTCTGACCTTTATGTCTTGAAAAAGTCTGCTTTTATTCCTTCTAGGCTCAGTAATGTCTCAGTTAGCATTTTCTCAGCTAGTACATCATGTAGCTACTAAATTAGTAGCGATAAGACCTGAGGAGAGATTTAGATTACAAGATTCATCAGAAAGAGGCCCAGGGTATTGTAGTGTCAAGGATTATTACATTAAAGATAATATGAGATACTGGCTAAAGGAAATTCAGAGTGCTCTGTGTTTTCTTTAATTGTGGGAAGCGTTCTCATATCTATAACTAAACTGAGAACATCATCTGACAGCACAGATATTAAAGTGACCATGAAATTCCTCTACCGTTTGGTGCCTTTGGTGACGCTACAGAATTCCCAGCCCTCATTAGTGGAACCGAATAAGTCTCAAAAACAGCTATATGTGGAGAACAAGTCCAAATGTTGTCCTCTAACCTCCCCGTGGGCCCCAAAACTCCCACAAGCAGAGATACGTTCAGAAACCTCCTAAAGGAAAATGATATGGCATCATCAAGAGGTGATGTCGTCGCTTTGTCTCTGAGGAGAGTGTGTTTCTGTATGCGTGTCGTGCTGTGTTTGTGTGCATTTGACAGAATTGGATGTTATTTAAAGCAGCTCATACAGCTTCATTCTGTCTGACTTTTTTTTTTTCTTTTTTCACATAAATTGCCTTTCTGCCTCAATGGTCCCTGATCCAATGCTGCCAACATCAACTGTCTCTGCAGGAGAAGTGTACAAGCCCTTGCAAGACTCCTGTCTGGTGTGAGTAAAGTCCACATGGTGTTGGAGCTTTGGAAAGATGACTTGTGCCACACTGCTGTGCAGCCACGCTAAATGGTCCTTATCTGTGTTCCCTGGTGGTTGGAGGGCAAAGTTAGATCCTAAAGATATTTGCCTCACATTCGTGGATTGTTTTAATGGAATAGTTTGACATTTTGAGCCAGCAGCTGGTTAGCTTAGCTTAGCATAAAGACTGGAAACAGGGAACCAGCTAGCCTGGCTCTGTCCACAGCTAACAAAATTCACCTTCTAGCATCTCTAACAGCCACTAATAACCAGTCATAACTCGTTTCTTTTATTCTTAAATTGAAGGTTATGTGTTTGACTATTTCTTGCCCGGGAGCTGTTGCTAAGCAACCAGCAGACATTCCAGGAAGTTACTGCTCCTAGCCAAGAAATAGTGTCCGAAATCGCATACTATGCACTACATATCCAATATGTGTACTATATCAACATACTTTTAAGTGAATAAACAGTAGTATGCATCTTTTCGGATGCACTGACCCGTAATGTATGTCGTCACTTCCTGAGAAATCCAACATAGCCTACTGTTTTAGCGTACTAAATAGCATGTTATATGGAATTTTTGGACGCAACCATAGTGATTTTGTTATATTTGAACTGAGCCAGACTAGCTGTTTCCCTCTGTTTCCTGTCTCTAGCTACTTATTTACCATACACACATGAAAGTGGCATCTATATTCTCATCTAACTCTCTGCAACAAAGCAAATTCACAAAATTCACAAAATGTGTAACTATTCCTTTAAGCAGATTTCCAGGGCAAAATAAGCGGTGAGGGTCTTTATTTTGATGAAGACTCAGGTGAAATACACATAGGTTTCTCTAACAATAGGCTCCCGTGGACAACATTGACTTGTCTTTGGTTTAAGCTTATTTTGACTCATTTTGAACTGTGACAGTAAACCCTTAAAACCATTTTGCATTATTGTTGTGCAGTCCGATATAAGAATTTAGCTGCAAAAAGACGTCTGTCGCTGTAATTGTCTTATGAAAATTCTGTAAGTACCCATGATAAATTAAAAAACATCATGTACTATTATTATTCTCCGCAATAATAGAGCTGGTCAGCCCCGCTGTATATCCTCAGTAGAATATTTTATTTAAAATGTCTTTGCACTCCACATAAATTCCTGCCCTCCACTGCCGAGGAATTAATGTCAGATTGCTGCAAACAGTCTTTATACCCAATGGGCAAATATTTCCTCTCCTCCAAGTGACTCACAGTATGTGATCAAAATACACATGGTAATTATTTCAGCAGAGCATCCTCAGGATTAGGCAGCACATTGGGACAAATTTTAATTTAGAGAAGCTTTTGATGAAAAGTTGTTGAGTCTTTGTAAACAAACAAGTTTGCAGATTTGAGGAAATAACTTTAAATGGAAGTTTACACTTTGGTGTGCTAATTGGCCTGAAATGTGTTTATTTCATGGTTAGCTATTAACAAGAGTCTTATTTACTGTCTCCTTTTGTTCCGCACGGTTGGTCTTGTCACAATAAGTCAACTGTTTTTGTTTGTAAAGCAGAGAGCCAAACATCACAGCTTATCTGACCTTTTAATATTATATGTTTTGAATGCTTTAATTAGTGAGCCTGCCGCAAGAGAGCAGATCACAATGGAAGATTTTTAATTACACATCTGAGGGGTTTGCTGATTCTGTGCTTTTTGGAAGCACTTCAACAACCACCTTGACATCAGGGCAGAGCCTCCCAATGGTGTCTCGACAGAGACACACTGTGGGAGCTGTCTTAGTATTCACCTGTGTATTCAGCACTATTTTCCAGACAGTTTATGAGATAATTGTGCTTACTTCCAGGGCAGCTCAACCTAGCTAAAGCCTCACACATAGATATTTTCACCACCATATAAAACAATGAGTATCACCAATCCATTAAAGTATCTCTATATCCACAAGATGGATTGACACAAATTTTGGTACAGACATTCAAGGTTCCCAGAGGATGTATCCTACTGACAGTAAGCCGCTGACTCTCTCAGGAAGTGACGACTTAAATTACTGCTCAGTGCGTCCGAAAACATACATACTACTGTTCATTCACACAAAAGTGTGTTGAACGACAGTAAACATATTGGGTATGTAATGCATAGTATGCAATTTCGGACGAAGCCTCATCCATTAGTGTGAAATGATTGGCTACATTAAATTCTAATTAGAAATCCATAGATGGGGTTACCACAGCAACATGTATGCAGATGACTGCAGGATTGGGCCCTTCGTTCAGGAAATGAAAAGGTTATAAAATGGAAGTATTATATGTTTTCCCCCTTGCAATTTGGCAGTACCTTGTTTTATTAAGTACGGTAGTACCGCTGAGCAGTGCTGATACTGTTGTATTGTCCAATTACCAGTATGATCAATGGTCCAATATGCAGTTTCTTTCCATAAATGAGATGTGACTTCCTGCTACTGACGTTTGTCCCTGTGGTGACGGTGTCTGCTATCTCAGCTGGTCACCAGAGCTCAGTGAATGAGTCATCTGTGTAGTTTTTAACGAACACAGATAAGAAATGCATATTTCGACCTTTCCCAGTGGCTCTGTTTCTTCGCTGTTGCTTTTCCTGTCACAGAGGCTGGGCGAGAGCCTTTAAGAAAAAGAAACTGTTCTGCTGCTGCTTGCTCCTCCGGCACACTATGTACTTGCATTAAAACCTCATTACAAGGACGTGTGCGTGGCTTTGCATTTAAAACAGGTGGATACTGTCATCTATGAAACAGTATGGTGTTCAAACCCACAACCACCAACAGTTATTTGTTCATATCTTGTCACACACTGAGAACATCTTAATATCTTTCCCTTGTGTGTGCCAGTCTGCTTTGCTTTTGGCTCTAGAAAAAGAATTAACAACTCAACTTAAACTAGCTAAGGCAACACATCATTGAGCAGCATGTAGGCGTTCTGCTCCAGAAGCTGATTTAAATTTGCTTTGATTTAACTGATCATATATGGTCAGGTAGAAAAAAAACATTAATTCATTAGGTTTAGCTAATTTGTCTGGAGCAAATCATAAAAATTGAAAAGCCCTCCTAGCAGCCCCTTGGTAGCTGACTGAAGAAAACAAATAATGTGTAGGATTTGAACATTTCTGACTTTGGCAACTCCAAGTGGGGGTATCAACCAAGGAAGACAGCAGGGCACAAAAAACAGCACATGAACGGCACTTATTTCCACTAGAATTGACTCCTTTTTCTACACACCATTTCCTTATGCCATGAGAATAGTCTGTAAGAGGCTCTAATCACATAAAAATGTGCTTTAATGGAATCCAGCCATTAATTTAGCAGACTATAAATGCTCTGTCTGTGATCGTTATGTACTCCCCTGAAAAAGAGATTTTTAATCTCAATGGGACTTATCTTGGTTGAATAAAGATTTCTTTCTTATTGCCAAGTGAAGAGAAAAGAGCCTAACTGTCATTCAGCTGTGTCTTCATTACCTATGTAAGAGAATCTTGACAGCTTTGACCTTGAATTATCATTCAGCCTGTTCCTAAACAGGCATGTTCGCTGGATCTATAATTGTGTTTATTAGTATGCATGCTATCAGTGGGCTTGGTGTGTGTGTGTGTATATGATTGATCTCGTATGCAGATCCCTATCTGATGAGGCGGAACACAATCCCTGGGGGGCTTTGAAGAGGTAACATTCAGCATGATAATATTTAAAGGAGGAAAACCACATTATATATGGGTGTTTATCCAGCTGGAGCCTGAGACAGACAGCGGAAGAATGAATCATGATGAGCTGTATTATGTTGGGATGCACAAGAAAAGGGGCCTGTATTTGCATGCTTGCAGCATATAAGTGAATCTTGAAAGGAAAATCACTTTCATGCGGTTCCAGGGGATTTTATAATAATCCTTCAAAAATTGATATTACAGCCAGAGACCTTGTTGCATACAATCCCAATTATGCTCTACCTCTCACCTGTCTGTGTCCAAAGTCATTAAGGATGGTGGCCAGTTTCTTGGTGCTGGCGTACTGGCGCTGGGCGACGATGGCCGGGTTGGGATCCCTCCAGTCTACGGAGAGCCGGTGAAGCCACATGTCAGCCTGCTGCAGGTGAGGCTGCTTCAGACTGGGATCAAAGCAGTGGACCTCACATCCTGCCCTCGCCAGAGAACGCTCCAGGGACCGATCATCCACCCCCAACCTGCAGCACAAGACACGGCACAAGACAATCAGGTACAATACTTTCAATAATTTCTTGGTTCAAGCCAAAATATGTATAGAGTGATGATCAGATAGTCCCTGATTTAAAGTTACTAGTTTATTTAGGCAAAGTTCAAATCCGAAATTCGCCCAGGGCACCAAAAGTTCTAGAGCCAGCCCTGACAAATGGTCTTAATGTTGAGAAACATCAGCACAAATTATCACACATGTCAAACGCAATGGAGGATCACTGAATTCTCCTAATAAAACACCACACCGTCACTGTGATCTTGACTTCACCTGCCCACTTAATAGCCAAGAAATCAATGATCACGAGGGGACTAGTTCTTCATGTTGAAATATGACGTGTAAATCTAAGTAGACAGACACATTTCCCCGTATTTCGCTCCCTTTCATGCATCTCCCTCTCTCATTGCTATTCTCTCTTTATCCCACCCTCCCACCTCCTCTAATTCTGTTAAATTTTCACCTTTTCTTCCTCTCTCAGTCGCTGTCTCTGCATTCCCCCGTGTCTAGTTTGTGCTTCGGCTGTATTCTGTAATTGCGGCAGAGGGAGTACATTTCACAGTACATGTCTTTTACAGATGAGGCACCGGGTCTCCGAATACATCCCACTAGCAGGGAGATAAGAGATGATTGTATGAGAGAGATTGAGATGCAACTAGACGTCTCTTTTTACCGCGCTAAATATTTCATATGCTTCACTGAGAGTTTCCCCCATTCTCTGGTGGGGCGTTTTGGCCAGGAATCACTGCAGAGACACTTTAGACGACAGGATCAGGGATAACTCATGGAGTAGCGGGGGGAAGGTAGCACTTCTGGATGACAGTGCTGAAAAAGGAGGGTCT
This sequence comes from Sebastolobus alascanus, assembly GCA_916701645.2. Lineage (NCBI taxonomy): Eukaryota > Metazoa > Chordata > Actinopteri > Perciformes > Sebastidae > Sebastolobus > Sebastolobus alascanus. The sequence continues at coordinate 32,857 of CAKAOJ020000038.1, read as the reverse complement.
CTACTAGCTTTAGTATCCTCTCTCATGAGACCACAGAGTGCAGGAGTGGTAACACTGTTGACTAGAATGTCATGGCAACCAGATGTGTGACAAACACCCAATGGATTGTAAATCTGATAAACAGTTCCTTCAAGTCTGCCTGTCCTCGCACTGAACTATTGTGTCAACAGCCTCTGGATGTTGTGAACTTGAGAGGTGAGACTGGTTAACAAAGGTTGGGAAACTTTCTGCTGTCTGGTAGTTTGTCTCTCTTTCTCCTTCCAGCCCTTGTACCTTTACCGGTATATCTTCTCTTATCTTTATTCCCTTTGTTTCAAATACCACGGTGTTCTCAAAATATTCTCCATGACTGTCTGTCTCTCCACCTCTGTCCTCGCTCTCTCTCTTTCTCGCTCTCTCTGCCGTGCTCATATTCCCCTTCCTTCATCACACATTGCAGCTCATTAACATGTGCATGATTAATGAGTGATGTGCTGTGATTTAGCCCATATAAGTGCTCCAAATTTGATCTTTTTTTTTCTTTTTTTTGCTACATGGCCTACAGTCTGCAGGAAAATTTGTCATGAGTGGACCTTTTTTAAATTTCTGCACTTCCAGGGCCTCACATGTCGAAATTTCTCCCGTGAAAATATCCATTTGGTTACCACAAAGTCATCCTAAAACATAAATTATGCAGTAATTGTAATGGCAATTTTATTTTTGTGCAGTGGCAAAGGAAAAGTTGCTGCATATGCTTTACTGTTCAGGATGTTTTCACATTGTGCAAGCTATTTAGAAGTTTTGTTTTTGTAAAAACTAGAGCTATCAACGTTAACGCGATAATAGGGCGTTACCGCAAAATCATTTTAACGTCCCTAATATCTTTAACGCATTAACGCGATCGATTTTTCTGAGGTTTTAGCAGGCTCAGTTTTATAGCTAGTTAGTTTTGGTGAGGAAAAACTGTCATAGCCATTTTCAAAGGGGTCCCTTGACCTCCGACCTCAAGATATGTGAATTAAAATGGGTTCTATTGGTTCCCACGATTCTCCCCTTTACAGACATGCCCACTTTATGATGATCACATGCTGTTGTTGCCTGTTGGGCTGCAGTTTGCCATGTTATGATTTGAGCATATTTTTTATGCTAAATGCAGTACCTGTGAGGGTCTCTGGACAATATTTGTCATTGTTTTGTGTTGTTAATTGATTTCCAGTAATAAATATATACATATATTTGCATAAAGCAGCATATTTGCCCACTCCCATGTTGATAAGAGTATTAAACACTTGACAAATCTCCCTTTAAGGTACATTTTGAACAGATAAAAAGTGTGCGATTAATTTTGCGATTAATCACCATTAACTATGGATAATCAAGCAATTAATTGTGATTAAATATTTTAATCGGTTGACAGTAAAAACATCTAAATATCTATTTGCATTTCTGGGATCCTCTAGTGCTGCTTTAGAGGACACACACACAACAGCTTTTGTGCTCATTTAGAGACGGAGATGCACTCTAAGCTAAATTAAGGTACTGTGTAGCCTTGGCTTCAGTCATAGATACACCTACGGTTAGCTCAGTTACTGAAATAAATGTATTTTAACACTGAAGGCAATAACATCCTCCCTCACTGAATAGAAGCTTGGAACTCTGACAAAATGATTATTAATCACAGCAGCCACAATTCTAATAATAATAATCCTTATTAACAAATTTTCAGCTAAAGAGAACAAAGGGGCCGCTACTGGAGACACTATTGCTAGTAATGCCTACTTTGATTGGCCAGAATGTGGACTGCTGTTTTTTAATGACAATGGATGATTCATCCTCTCAGACAATCTTTGATTACAGTAAGCTTCTGCACTGTTGCTGCATGAGGAGGAAAAATAATGCATGATTATTATATATAAGAGGAGGAAGATGAGAGAGGTAAGATAGAGTTTGAGAGGTGAAAGGTGGGTCTTTCATGTGGAAAAACATCCTGCAACCCCCCCACTCCACACCCCGCATCCACCGCCATGTGACAGACCAATCAGAGAACAGCTGCTCATCCTGCCCGGGCACGGCCGTCCACGGCTCGTTAAACCGCATGCAGATGAGACGTATCAACCGTACGCACATGCACAAAAACACACGAAATGTGCACGCAAGAGTACACACACACACACAACTGTACATACTTGTCGTCCCAATGCACTGAGTTCAACAGTGTATGTGCACACTTAATAGTATTTGACATTTCTGTTAAAGCCAGTGTTATGTGCAGCAGTTGGGTCTTGTGAGTCTCCTGTACAACAGAGCAGAAGTCTCTCGAGAATATACTCAGCATACCTGGCATTGATTCAAGAGTATGACCATGAAGTTAGTGTTTGTGTGTGTGTGTATATACTGTGAATCTAGGTCAGATAAGCGACACAGGGAGGAGAAGATCACTTGACGAATCCAGAAAAGTGGAACTTCAGAGAGCACTTTGCCTTGTTGAGCTGTTACACTAACTGGTCTCTCAGGACTTTTCTTTTGTTTCTCCTGAAGTTTCTGCTTTTCATAGAATTTCATTTTTTAGGTCGACTCACTGTTAGTGCATTGGCGTAAATTGAATTCATTCCCGAGGTCTTAAGGGATCAGTTAGATAGAAGGAAAAATGTGAATGCGGCTTTCATTGACGTGAAATATCAGAGCTGTGAGTCACATTTTCCCCAAGCTGATATTCAGGTCAAATGTTAAAATGTTTGCATAAATCACTGAAAGGATGCATAATTTGTCTTTCATTTTTGGTGCATGTCCAGGTAGCTTGCCTGCACGAGTGACATCCCATCAGTCAGTTGGAGGATATCAGATATGTTTTCCTCCAATCCCTCCGTTTGACCCCTGACCCCCTCTCCATAGAGAGGCAGGAAGCCAGAAACAGCAGTTTCTCCCCCCCCGCATCAGTATCTGTGCCTTGATGCCAGCACACCTGTGCTGTCTCTCAACAGTCAAATTGATAAGCTCCCTCTCTCCTGCAGAAAAATCCCTTCAGACCTCCGCAGCACCTCGGCACAGCGGAGGTCCATCAGGGCAGAAACCGGGCCGAGCTGATCCACGACGCAAAGCCAACTGGGAGTGATTGACTCTCCAATCTTAAGAGGGTCAAATACCGCAGTGGCCTGGCTGACTCCATTCAAGATTACTTGCCACTCAAGGAGAGGAAGCAGAGGTGGAGTGGACGCGGCGTTCCAGGTGGATGTTGGAGGTACAGTTAAGGCAGACAGAGGATTATCTTCACTCTTATTACAGTGTTACTCAACAAATTTGAATACTGGGATAACCACACAAAGAAAAGGTACCTGGCAAAAAAAAAGTGATTATTTCTACTTTGTCAGAGAAAGACAGATCCTGAATAAATATAGGCTCAGTGACCAATTAGTCATTGAAATGGGGTGACATGAAAAGACAAGGCCAGACAGAGATACTCCTCCTCTATTGAGTGGAAAATAGACTTCATTCTTTGATGAAATAGTGAGAGAAAAACCTGAATTTCTCCTCTTGGAATAAATCTGAATTGTCATGGGTGAAGTGACACCAGCGGCAACTGTGTCTAGATATATATAACAGGCTGTCACAGAACCAGATGCTCTGAATAACTGTCGCATCTGCAGATAACTCACTCACTGTCTGAAAATTAATGTTGTGAAAAATCCTGTTGCTCTACAGATGCAGTACAAGGCAGCTTGTCTCAAAGACAGTCTAAGTGATTACATTTAGGATTAGATTTATGTTAGAATGTGTTTGGCATGTGGTGGTGAGGGTAAAGATTTGAGTTAGGGAATGACTATATTCAGTGGAAGGCGTGAGTGAGTGTCTATACGCACCCAAAAGAGTAAACCCTGCAGTGTTTGCTTTGTACTCTGTGGGTCAGGCTGTATTTGGGGTCCAGACATGCAGCCCAGGCAGCCTTGGTCCCCTCCTGAGCAGCTTCCTCACCGGTCAACGATGCACACGACACCTGGACACATAAAAACACGCACATATTATAACATCTAATATGTGCACCTTTAGACAAATTTTGTTCTGGGTAGTTGGGTGTTTGAGAGTGTTTGAGTGCAATTGTCTACAACAACATTAGTCTAGCCAGGTAGTCACATAGGACAATAAATGGAGTTCCTGAGAGTTTAAACAATCACACCAGCAGCTTGGCGGACACTCTCTGAACTGTCCTGATGTGATGAACATCTTTTCATTAAAATATCTTCACACAAATGCTATAAATCACTGGAGACTGCTACTGAATCTGACCCTGGGCTAGTGTGTGTTTGGGGCTCAGTGTTGAACTACGTTATGCTTACTATTCATCATGATGCACAGCTGGGGCGAATGCATCAGCAGCATTGCCAAGTCTCTCAGCGGTAGAGTGAGAGAACAGGGCAACAAAAGAAAGACGATAAACAAGGAGGAGATTGAAGTTCTTTATGTTCTAATATGCTGAAAATGCCATTCAGTGAGAGCAGGTCGGCGGGTTTGTTTGTTCAATTCGGTGCGTTTATGTGGGTGTCTGTAGGCGTATATAAAGCGTGCACCTGCATAAACTGTGTACATACACACAGTTACCATGTGCACACATGTCAGCGTGTTGGTTGCGTGTACATCTGCTGTTTCACAAGTGAGTAAGCTTCAGCACAGGAGCTGCTGCTCAAAAGTTTGCTGTCTGGTTACTTTAAGCTCCGTCTGCTGCAGAGATTCAGTTTGCAGAGAAAGGAACCATATTGGCTCAGACCTGATAATAGAAACATAAATCTATGGGTCTACTGTAAACCATTCAAGTGTAAATAAGATAGCACGTGTATAAGTTTGCGTGTGTGTGTGTGTGTGTGTGTGTGTGTGTGTGTGTGTGTGTGTGTGTGTGTGTGTGTGTGTGTGTGTGTGTGTGTGTGTGTGTGTGTGTGTGTGTGTGTGTGTGTGTGTGTGTGTGTGTGTGTGTGTGTGTGTGTGTGTGTGTGTGTGTGTGTGTGTGTGTGTGTGTGTGTGTGCGTGCGTGCGTGCGTGCGTGCGTGCGTGTGTTCTTGTATTGTCCTGTGTATTATCTCGTCTAACACTTCCAGCTTACAGGTTAAGCAATGAAGAATGGAGCAATGATTAGTGCTTTCAAAATGTATTCTGTTGCCAGGGAACGATGAGCACTGTATGCCAGCCTCTTATAAAGTCACATCTATTTTTAACTTAAAATTGACATTTGAAACTGTTATTTGTGCATGTTTACATTCTCAGGCCAACACCAGAGTTCCCTTGTGAAGTGAGTTAGATTTTTACAGCTTAGACATGGTTTCCTTGCTGTGGCCTTTTGGGTTTTTAAGGCTAAACAAGGTAGTCCAGATGTCCTTATCCCCAGCAATGTTTTTCAGCTCCTCTTGGGAGGTCCCGTGGCATTCCCAAGCATGATGAGATATATAATCATATCATTTCTCCAGCGTGTTCTGGGTATTCCCTGGGGTATCCTACCATTTGGACGTGCCTGATCAGATGGCTCCTTTCAATGTGAAAAAGTGGCGGCCCTCCGGATGTCTGATTTCCTTACCCTATCTCTAAGGCTGAGCCCAGCCACCCTATGGGGGAAACTCATTTTGGCTGCTTGTATCCGTGATCTCATTCTTTCTGGTCACTACACAAAAAAGCTTGAAAGCTTTGCCTTCCGGCTCAGCTCCCTCTTCCCCACAACAGCCTGGTGCGACGCCTGCATTACTGCTGATGCCGCACCGATCCGCCTGTCGATCTCACTCTTGATTTTACCCGTAGTCGTGAACAAGACCCCAAGATAGCTGAACTCCTTCACTTGGGGCAGCAACTCACTCCCAACCCAGAGGGAGTTATCCACCATCACTGTCTGAAGCCAACAGAACCACATCATCTGCAAAGAGGAGAAAAGCAATTCTGAGGTCCCCAAACAGCACATTCTCCTATCCCGGCTATGCAAAGCCGTAGCGCTTCTGGCCTCCTGGTACTTGTCTGCTGCTTCAGGAGACCCTTGGGCCAACCAAGCCTAAAAGGCCTCCTTCTTCTGCTGGTCTCCACCCGCGGGTTCCGAGGTTGCCTAAACAACAGTCATCGACGACTTTCTGACCAAAACTCAGAGCAGCATGAGCAATTCTTTCAGAGGTGGGAGTTAAAGATCTTGCAGATAGGGGTCACTGCCAGATGTTCCCAGTTCACCCTCACCACACTCACCACCAGGTGCTGGTGCACCGGACTGGTCGGGCCGGGTTCCCTCTAATCGGAGCATTCAGTGACAGGTCAGGCAGGAAAGGACCAGCTGAGTCAAGTGCAGCATCACCTGATGAAGTCCCCCGATGTGCTTTTGTTGCAAAGGGCACACAAATTATATTGTACATGTGGGTGACGCAATAACGTATTTAAATGAATATGAAACACGCTTCATTATGCCTGTCACTGTTAATGTGTTCCAGCTGAAAGCATTCATCAGCACTCAATGCACAGTGTGCAATGAAATGCAAAATAACTCTTGATTAGTTTGCCACTTCACATCTGCGGACAAGGCATTGAACTGCTGCTGAGCACTGTGTCATTGAATACTGAGCTGCAAAATTTGACCTGTTATTGAGCACACATTATAATGAATGAACAGTTACTACTTATTGTTTTAAAGCTAATCAGAAAAAATCCCACAGTACATTTCATGCAACCTTTATAGAAACTCTTCCTCTTATCTCTGTGTGTGTGTGTGCCGGTGCATACATGCATGCAAGATACACTGACTCCTATTGATTGGACAGTTGTGTCGCAGGCCATCTCTCTGAGTAACAGCTCCACCAGGCACTGTGTCAGTCATCATTACAGAGTTACTGAGGATGCTGCTATGCACCCCCCCCCCCCACAACTCCCTCCATCCTCCAGCCTGTCAGTGTGTATGACGGACAGTTCCCTTCAACAGCTTCCCACAAACACACTTACACACAAACACTCATACAATCTCTTTCTCTCTGTTCTTGTCCTTGTCTCTTCCTTTCACACACACACACACACATACGCACAAGTGGCTGCACACACACACATCCCGGGGCTAATTCATTATGAGCTGAATGTCTGCTGTGGAAGATATAGAACGTTTGCTTAGTCATTTGGAGTGGGGTACTCTGTGTTCTCGCTATATTGTGTGAGGGGGAAAAGATAAGTTTCTGATTTATCCTCAAGCCAATTTCATTACAATAAAAAAATGCAGCACATGTAAGCCAAAAAAAAATGTCCTCCTGTGTTTTGGACAGTGAAAATGAAACCGTGTCTTTGCATTACCTTCACAAGGGCATCCTTTCTCAATCCCTTGATATTTCTCAAATTATGATGCTGAACATCTCAATCGATTTGTAGTAATTTAATACTGACATAAACCAACAAACAAACCACAACATCTCATTGATTAAGTATGAATAGAGGGGCTGTGAGTTTCATCTGTATGGTAATCAATAGAGTAATGAATTGTGTGTGCGCTGTCGAGCAAGACAAATACACTCTGGCTGAGCTGAATGTGAAAGAGGTGCCAGTGTAGCTCAGTCATGGGCTGATAGATACAGGCTCGCTCTGATATACATAACAAAGAGCTGTCAAAATAATGCACTTCCTGGCCTTCAATAGCAACTTCCACTCTGATTATCTGTCGTCAAACTACAGCCTTTATAGCTGCATTTATGCATCTGGTTTCAATGTTTAGTTCATCTTTAGTTAAAGCAGATGCAAGTTTAAGATGTTGTGTTCCCTGATGGAACGCAGCTTGCAGCAGAGCATCAAGCACATCCAATATCACAAATAAAAGACAGAAAAACTATAAAGATATCACTTCAACAGTTGCACAAGGTAAAAACTGAGCAACCAGGGACTTGTAGGCCAAGAATCTAAAAACAATACTCTTTGTACCGTGAGAAGACATGTTCAGATTGTCTTTATACAGAAAATCCACAGAATACACCGAGCCAAGAAACCAACAATCCTGTTTTCTGTTTCACACTGTCATAATACTGTTGCATCTTCATATCTTCTCTGCAAATCTTCCATATCAGATTGTACTGTTCTCATTCGTCTTACTGTATTTGGGCACTTACTGCAGTTACGTTCCATCACGGCAAGTCACAACATTTATTTTCAATATTGTATATGAAAAGTCAGCTCTCAAAAACAAAAAAAGCAATAAAGTGGGGGAAATATTACTTAAAATAAGCAAAATTGTCTGCCAACAGTACAGAAAGATTTCACTTGCCAAGATTTCATAAAACAAGTAAAAATATCTAATCTCAGAGTACCCACATAAATCTTAAAACCAAGTACAAATGTCTAGATACAAGAGAAAAGATTTAAGATTTGTTTTCGCAATATGTAGGAAAGGAAAATTAGATTATATTTAGCAAATGCTAATGCTATGTCTTGAAATAAGGCTAAATGTTTAGGAATTATATCTTAAAACCAGTACATCTACACTAAAAACAAGTACAAATGTCTAGATACAATAAAAAATGTAAAGTTTTTTTTCCTCAATATGTAGGAAAATGTACTGAAATTTAGCCAATGCTCGTGCCATCATCTTGAAATAAGGCTATAAAACATAAAACTGCCCCATATCTTGTCAGACAAAAGCAAGCGTAATTTGCTGACATTTCAACTTACTTAGATTTCATGTTTTGCAGTGCAGTAAGAATTCAAACAATGTTGACTCACTTGTGGTGTTGTGATGTAGCTGAGGAACCTTTTAGCCTCGTCTTCCAGAGAATGACTCTCACCGGCCCAGGGCTCCAAGTCTATATGCCACCGAGGAGTCTGTAGTGAAAGCACACACACGCATACGTGATCATTAACAATGAAAGGAACATGAAAATTGACAATTAACTTACATCAAAGTAGGCCACTCAAAAGAAATCCAGTGCAAGGACAACAACAAAGGGAGCTTTATTCTTCCAGGTATTATAACCCACTTGCGTATGATGGAACTAGGTCACAGTGTGCTCAGAGGAGGATTTTTTTTTCCCACCTGTGTGTTAGTGACAAATAAACTGCTAAAGTTAATTTCCATTGTTATTTTAGTGAAATGGGGGCTGCTATTTATTCTCATGCATTCTGTGCTGCTAAAAAAAAATCTACTGTATAAAGTCCAGCTGTGTTTCAGAGTGGAAAAACAAGTCCTCAGACTTTGCCATCGGTTGGCCGTAGAAGCTCAGCGCTGCTGTGTGTGATCACATTCCTGAAACCTGGCAGAGCTCTGCTTTACAGCCTGCTGCATTTCTACAGGAATGTGTCTGTTTATGATTAGAGGAGAGGCAGCGAGATGGAGAGAAAAGAGAAAGAGAGGATCAGAGCTGCGATGATGCATTTGCTGGTTGCACAATAATTTCTTGGGTCAAACACCACGGCCAAGTGTTCATTAGCAGCCCCAGTATAAATTATCCTGGGTGATTTCACGATAGAGTGCCTCCCTGCCCGGGACGCTCCCGCCTTTCATCTGTGTTTTATGGGCACTGCGGTTTCAGATTTTCCCTGGTTACGCACAGATGATTTTTGGCTTAGCGAACGAGATCATGTTCGGGTTTGTTCGATGCTGTGGGCACATCTGGTGAGCAATCTGTAAAGGGCACTATGGTGACAACAGGTCTGTTTAGGAAAATAATCTTGTGTTGGAATCCACACCCACGTTTCGGTGCTCTTTCTCTCTCTACCCACAGTTATGCCCTTCACTTTAGCATCGTGATTGCAGGCTCAACACAAAGGGCGTCATAGCTCAGACACATTGCTTTACAATCACAGTGTTTCACTATTTCAACAAACGTGGTTTTGTGTGATTTGACAATTGAGGTCAACTCTCTCGTATTTGTTCTGCAACAGGCCGAGGGACAGTTTGCATTCACTCAAGGACACACAACATTCTTACATACAGTAATTCACTTTAATCTTTATCAGCACGAGAATTGAGAAAACATGCTGCCAAAATGTCACATATATGCACAGGTATGTGAACTTGCACGTGCACACACTTAAGTGCACTTCAACGTACACACATGCACTACATATAGATCTGAAACCACAGATTATCTACTAATGCATTTTCTATGATAGGGCTGTCTTTTCTTCCTAAGTGCACATGTATAAAGACACACTTGTACACTCACATATACATGCAAACTCATACATATGCGCTTACTGTATATGGCCACGCAAATACACTCACAGCACTCTGCTAATACATTATCTATGGCTGCGCCGTGTGTGTCATTTCCTCCTCCAGTGATGCTGATCCTGGACCTGCCAACGCAGAGAATCAGCTGTCCATTTAATGGCTGCAGTGCTGGATCCACGCCACACTATTCACTGTTTGGCATTCAGCCTTTAATCGATTTGCGGCGTGTCAAAACATCTGAATGCTCGCCGTGCTTCAATTCTTCCCCTCCTCTCTCTCTCTCTCTCCATCATGTCATCCCTCTGTTTCCTTTTCTCTCTTTCCTCCCCTGGCTCGAACACTCTGCGTCTCATTTCTCTCTCTTTATTGTTTCTCTCTGTCTGTCTGTCTGTGTGTCTGCCACTCTCTCTCTTCAGTGTCTCAGTTTAAAATAATTGCAGCCGTGATTCATGATCAACATAATTACCCTGCAGGACAAATAGGGTGATGGATGTGCACGGCTGGGTTTCAGTCTACAGCTATTGTTTTCTGCAGTTTGATTTTCCTGATTTGCCTGAGTCACATATGTGAAAGTGAATTGGCATGAAGCATTTAAGTTTAGCATTTATTCATCAATGTTACTTTGTATGTATTTGCAAATACATGTGTAGCACATCTTTTGGGAAGAATCCTCGTGGTCCCAACTTGTGATTGTGTGTGTGCGGGATGATACTGTGTGTCAAAGCAGGATGTAAAGGCTAAGGTCAGACAGAAGTATCATCCATAGTTTAGACAAAGGCAAGCACTGTATTAAATGTATCATGAGCTATAGGACATACAAAGCAGGGCTTGTTGCACATTGGATATAGTAGCAGATATAGAGCAGAATGACAGTTATGAAGTGTTGACTAATCAAGTTTGGAGCGTTATTTAGCCTCCTTTACGACAAGCTAGTATGACATGGTTAGTACCAATGGATTCCTCAGGTTTCTAGTTTCATATGATCCCAGTCTAGCTTTAAAACTCAGCCCGCTCCAACCTAAAAATCGCAAGTTGTGTTAATGCGTTACAGAAATTAGTGGCCTTAAAATGAATTCGCGTTCACAGCCTTAACAGATATTTAATTTGATGTCATCATCATTGATGTGCTACAGGACTATACAGACTCTTTTGTAACAAAAACTTTGTTCTGATTTTTACCCATGGCTAAGCCTCCACAGGGAGACTTTGTTGCTGAATTCCACCATAACATTTTTATTCAGATCTCTTAGCAGAAAAACTCTCTTGCAAAGGCCACAATCAGACAAACAATCCCTGACAAAAAGAACAGAACAGTGCAGTAGTGAGGCCGGGAGAGTTTTACATGAACAGAAAGACTGCATGTCGGCCTGGGAGTCTGTTATTTACACGTAGACAAATAACATCTACCTTCCTGCATCCCGGGGACTCTGAAAGCTCCCAGAGCTCTCCGTCTCAGTGCTGCCCTTTTCATCTCCTTACCGAGTCCTCCCTGCAAAGCTCAGCTATCAGGCCTCATACATCAGCCTGGTACAGGTTGGGACAGGACTGCTGATCAGAGGGCAGATATCTGGGACAATGGACTCACTGGGAGTTTGCAATGGGGGGTTGAGTAGGAACAGGGAAGGAAAAAGTGGAGAAGGAAAGATAGGGTGCAGGGTCGAAGGCATACACATACTCCCTGAAATTTATAGCAGAGGGAATGGAAATATGGCTTATTTTGCCAACAGAAGAGGTGTGCATCCAGGACTTTACTGGAGAGTGGCAGTTGTCAGAATTGAATTGAAGTTAGTTGGTGAAAAACAAATCCAACCTTTATCTAAGGACACATTTTTTTTGTACTGCGCTAAAACTGCGATCCCATACAGACATGTTGTGTGTGTCTATGCACGCATTATACTATACATGTCTATGTGCTCTTACTAACTGCTGAGTCATCACTTAGCGGTGATGAGATTAGTGTTAAGCCCCATGTTCAGTCAAGCAACAACAAGTCATCAGCGCCTCAGGGACAGCAGAGGTAAGCAGTGTTAATAACAAACACACAGAACGTCACTCTGTCGAGGCTCAGCTGTTTAGACCTTAATCCCGTGACATTAGATATAACAGCATCCTCAGCATGAGCATTTCAGGTAGTCGCCTTGACACGAATGGAAGAAGGGACGATAGAAATTATTGATTAAGTTGGTGACATTGGGAACTAGAAAAGGCTATATGTGATCAGTCGAAGTGGAGGTCCAGAGAGAAATTAATGTCAGTTCAAGTGTATAAACTGAAATTTGTTGGTGCAATGAAACTGGGAACTAGAAACAGCGAAATTTCCAAAGAAAATGTACATGTGCTCGGTGCTGAAAATTTGAAATTGAAATATTTGAAATAGCTTGAAATACTGAAAGAAGTTGTAGTGGCAGTTATAATAGAAGGGCTGAGAGAAGTTGAATTGTAAACACTGAAATATCAGTTGAAGCGTAGGTCATAAATTGAGCTGGAAGAGTCCATTAAAGTGGTGGCCCTGAAAGATAGTAGTGCCAGTTCAAGTGTATGAACTGAAAGCCAATGTCAGTTGAAGTGTTGGCTTAAGTGTAAGTGCTGAAAGCAGTTGGAGTTAATTGTGTATGAACAGTGGTACATACAACAGTAAATGCAATTTTTTGGGGGGTTCAAAGGTGACAATCTGAGACCTGAAAGGGTTTGTCTCGTCATTTGAACTGTAAGCATTGACATGAGTTGAGGTGTTGCTTGAAGTGTGTTCACTGAAAGCAGAAGAACTCTCGGTTAAATAAGAAGAGATGATTAATTGAATTGTTCTGGAGACAAAGTTAATGGAACTAATTTTACCCCAGGGGTAAAAATTTAACTTAATTGTAGTCTGTTAGACACATTCTTGCCTTTCTTTTTCACTTTATTTCTCAGGGATTTAAAAAGGATGGTTTCTTAACATCCTCGCGCCCCCCCCCCCCCCTTTTGATCGCTCTGTTATGGGGCCTTTCTGCATGGCCTGCACTCTTGATGGAGCTGGGTGTGTTGGTGGATGTGTGCCTCTCAGCCTGGTGTGAGAGAAGTGTGAGCAGCCAGGCCGAGCATGAATAATCCCCCGGGGTGAAGAGGATGGATGGGTGGACAAGAGATGACTGGATAAAACAAGAGAGGACGGTCGGCCAGAACAATGAAGGAGGGTGAGAAGAAGGGAGGTAGAGGGAGAGACGGAGGAGGAAATGTACCTCACTGTGAAGGAGGAAGAAGAGTTCTACACCTGTATATGGTTTTAAACCAAGAGTAAGAAAAGGTCGATACATAACGATTAATCTGAGAGCATCTCAGAGGACACAGCACAATCGGTGCTCGAGTAAACACGTTGTCACCGGTGTATCAAACGTCACGGAGGAGGCAGCCACAGGTGAGCTGTGTCCGCCCATTTGGAAACCATAAGGCCGCAGACGGAGAGCTGCCAAGCCGAGCCCCGTCTGTTGGTGAAGTGCCAGGGTGGCTGAGCGTCCGATCTGCTGCTCTTTTCTTTTTTTTTCTTTTTTTTGCCGATTGCTCTCAGCAGAGTCCAGACGCTTGAGAAAAATACCACCAAGCTGTGCAGTCAAGAGGTCAAAGCTTTCAGCTCAACAGCGTGTGGAATATTATTTTAACACTACGGAGTGTCTTGAAGTTAGGAAATGTTCTCTGACAGGCCGTATTTTCCTGACAACTTGGGTGAAAACTCAACAGTGCCTCCGTGCCAAATGAAGGTCAAGACATGCGATGGACAAGTGGGCAGACGGAGAAGTGGTGGTTTAATGAAACAGCAGGTGGCTGATTCACATTAGCCTCCCACTGATTTCTAAGAGCTGGGGAACCCAGTTGAGAGACTATATCAGAGACTTGTGCTCCAGGGGGCTGTGTTAATACGATTCAGGATTTTTTTTTTTAAAAAGATGCTGTTTTTTTTTTTTTGTGATGCTCAGAATTTTTGTGTAAAGCAACATTTATCACAAGGTGAAGAGCGTTATTGCTTTGAAAACCAAACAATATCATATTATAGGAAAAAGTAGTTTTTTATTAAGAATTAAAGCCTACTTAATACTTACATATCTGCATTGACAGACAGGTGTACAATTATTGGATATTTCTCCTGATAGTTAATACTTGATAAAGATGAACAATGATGTTTTTTGTCTTCTCCATTACATGACGCAACTGGCTATACCAACTGGCTAAAAATGAGGAAAAAACATTAGTAAAATGAGGATCCCATGGGAAAGGTAACTCCCACGTTGCTGCTAAATATACTCATAAATCACATAGAACACATTATTTGCAAACAGTACAACATAATGTTATTACAATTGGATATACCAGCTGGTTTGTCTGTATCACTATGATGACATGGTAATGGATGGTGAATGGTATAACCTACTGAGCGTGGGGCTGAGCTCACACACATTGATACGTACTGTTGATTAAGCTATGGTTATTGTTCCGCCTGTCAGAAATCATTCATCTCGCTTTCATTTCTCTTTAACTCCCTCTATTTCTGTCATTTGAGAGCTGTATTAGGTTCTAGATGTGATGATCATTTGATTGTAGTTGTCATGGCAGCCAATCACAGCTTTGGTAGGTAACAGCGATGTTTACTGCGAGGTTATTTAAGTGATAAACGATGACAACAAAAGATTAGATTTTGCACTCATTGCTGTCGACTGGCATTAAGGATGCTGTATAAAAAGTCTGCACAGCAAACGAGTATCATACAGGTTTGATTTAAAGGTGCTCTATATGATATCAAGAGCGTTAATATAGCAACAAACAACTATTTGTTATGTAAAGATATAGAGGAGTAATGTCTACCTGAGCAGAGAAAGAAGTTGCTCTCCCTCTGTGTGTGTTGTAATCCGAGTTTCTCCGCGTTTTGTTGACGTAGCCGGGCCAGCCGCACGTGACTTTAGTGCATGTTCGTGCCCCACTGGTTGGTGCACGGCTGCTGCTCTGTACTGCTCTCATACGGCGGTTACAGCTGATGAAGCGTAGCACCCTCACTGTTAGCTACGTTAGCTACGAACCGCCAACTCATCCGTCGCCATGTTGAGAGCCGTGCGGAGGCAATAGAAATGCTCCCAATCTTGCATTTAGCACCTTTAATGGTCAGATCAGACCTATTAATCCAAATCTTATACCCCTGCTGCATTCTGGGTATTTTCTGGGAACAACAAAAGTAAAAGCTTTCACAGGTGCATATTGTCTTATATCAGTTGGTGACAGACCACACTTTGAGAATTATTGAGCACAATAAGAAGTGTATATTGAAAGGATTGATACAGACAGCATGACTGTATGATTGTATACAGGATAATCACAAAGAGTCGGCTTTACTAAACTCTATCGTTCTGACTAATCTGGTAGATGGGAGACTGGCAGTCGGACCAGACGCGGCTGTCTCCACTTCCTGCAGTGTCATCTCTATTCCTCTGGCAGGCCTAGCTCACTGACCAATCCCAGCTCGCTGCCAGAGTACGGTGAGAGACAGAGAGGGTATAACAGAATTAAAGCGGAGGATTACGCTGATATTTTTTAATAAAGGCAGTAATCTCAGAAGAGTTTAGCCTCAGTCTCAAAGGCAGAGTGATGCTCTGGAAGAAGCCTGTGGAGGAGTGGAGAGATACAGGAGCAGGGGAGTGGAAGTTAAGTGTGTGTGTGTGTGTGTGTGTGTGTGTGTGTGTGTAAGGAAAAGGAGAGAGAAATTGGAGGTTGAGGCACAGATGGTGTAGTTGGAGGATGAAGAGATTGTTCTCCTCTCTGTTCTGTTTCTTCTTCATAGGAGGAAACAAACTCACATCTGGTCTGCATTTACCAGAGAGAGGGAGAGAGGAAAAACGACTGAAACAATCCTAGTTTATTGTACAGTGGTGGAGTAGAATTAACCTCTGAATATTATTCGACATTGAGGCTTTGCATTCATACGCCCGACACCTCGTACATTACAGCACACACACGGTATCATTCCTCCTTCTGCACACTACTTGGCAGTAGCACTATCTGCCCACACGCCGTAAATCAAAGCTGATCGAAGACCAGCGCGAGCCCATTCTCGCTTAGCACTTTGAGCCGTCGCCTACATGGCAGCCTCATTTTGTGTCCATCTATCTTAAATCAAAGCTGATCTGTGAGCAGTGCTTAACCATCTTGCCAGTGCAAAGCATTTGCATTATTCCTTTTTGTTCTAGGTGCATCATTACAAACATAAGGAGAAGATAACTAAATGACAGATATGAGGCCACTTTATGAGTTGAATGAAATTGATCAGATAATGGTAGCATTAAAGGACAGGGTAGTTTTCTTTAAAGGGGTAGTTTGAGTGTTTTGAAGTGGGGTTGTAAGAGGTACTTATCCATAGTAAGTGTATTACATGCAGTAGATGACGGTCGGCACTCCCCGGAGAAGCAGACAGGAAACCAAAGCAATGTACTGCTGTGGATGGGGTTGGCAGCAAAATGTATTTTTGCCACCTAAAAGAAAGGCCAACCTAAAAAAATCAATATCAGTTTAAGTGTACGCTTTATTTACAATATTTTCATCAGTTTACCTTGCCGTGAGACAGCTATACAGTCTACGTTTCCGACAGGGAACTGAAGCCATAATCTATGCTCTCGCAAAAACAACCAGGCTCCATTGAAAAAAACAATAACTTTACCTGCTATTGTGGTGAATCCGAACTAACCAAAGTCACACAATAACACAAACAAAATAACCGATCGAGGCAGCTGTAGACCAGCAACTCCCGTGTTCTGCGAGTTAAAATTACTGTTTTTTTTAATGGAGTCTGGTGGCTTTAGCGAGAGCATAGATGGATATAATGGCTTCAGTTCCCAACTGGAAAGGGCTGTCTAACAGCAAAGTAAAGTGGTGAAAATATTCTAAATATAGCGTACACTAAAACCGATCTTGATTTTTTTTTAGGAGAGTCTTTCTTTTAGGTAGCTAAAATACGTTTTGCTGCCGGCCCTGTCCGCAGCAGTACTTTGCTTTGGTTCCGTGTCTGTACTCCTCTCTACTTCTCCAAACTGGGGGCGTGCCGACCGTCATCTACTGCAGGTAATACACTGACTGCGGAGAAGCACCTCATACAATCCCACTTCAAAACACCCGAACTATCCTTTTAAGTGGCAAGGACAAACCTCGCAGAAAACTGACAAACACATTTAAAAAAAATGAACCCAAAGCAATCAGTGCTGCTCCATTCAATGGCACAAATTAAACAGCTTCCAGCTCTCATAGTGTTGTGACTGCTGCCCATTTCCAGCAATGTCTACGTTGAATGGCAAGGGTAAACGAAGCTATTTGTGCACTCCACTGCAAACGTGTGTGATGGAAAAGCATTCAGTAGCAAGGCTGTGCAGATAACGGTTGTCATTTAAAGCAAGGTATTACAGTACATGGTGATAGAACCACAACAGCATACCGTGTGGCTTTGTTGTAAACATGAAAGCCACAGTGGGGAAGTACAGTTGTTAACGCCCTTATAAAATACTGCTCACTGCTGTGTGTGGTTTTAAAAGGAAAGGCAGCTGTGTGTGGTTTGGTTTGATAGATTCCCATCAGTTATGTGTGGTTTCCAGTCAACAACAAAAACAGATATTAGATCACATACACATGAATGCATTCACACACGCATACACATTAAAGCCAGTGTGTTCTCTTGAGTCCTTTGACTTGTCATGTTACATGCCGTCAACTTAAATATATATAGGGCCAGCTGTTGCCTTGGAAACCCCTTCCATTTCCATCATGGTAACCTCACTCGTGCACGCATTCGTAAATGCATCCAGGCATATACAGATGCTCCTATTCATCACAATACTGAAATGGTTGTGTAGGACTTGGACAAAAGGTGATCAACACCGCTGAAGACACGTTGTTGTCTGATTTGATCACACCGTGTTTGAATCGGGGCTCTTCTTGGCCAGCATCTCAAGAGACAGATGGAGTATTATTGTTAGCAGGCTCGCAGTTCCTAAAACCTGCATGTGTGTGTCTGAGCGTGTGAGTCAATCTATGCAAGTGCGCGCCTGTCTTCCTGGACAATATCCCAGATATGAGATCTGTGTTTGATGTCTAGTTGGGAAGAGCAGAGGGAGGCCGCTGAGCACCATATGACATTTACTTCCTGAGACGGAGCTGGAAAATCATCATCATTTTACTTCTCTTGCAAATTTGTCCATTTGTTTCTTGCACATAAATGATTACTGAATATGAAAATGGAAATAAATTGAAAGAGATGGCAAGGGGGGGGATGTATATTCCAGCCTTGTCATAGCAATTGTCACGGTTGTTTTGTGAGATTAGAGTCCTGCCAACATTATTACTGAGCAGTGGCGTCTCCACAAGCAACTCAGCTTGTGTTTGTGTTTCTAATTTCATCTCCCTTCTCTGCGCCTTCCTCTCCATATGTTTTCCATTCTCATTATCACTCAGTATCAGCGATCAAATACGTATTAAAATATATAGCGCGAGAGTGAGACACAGAGAGGCAGAAATATTCTTTCCGAAGTGTTGTAAACGTGGCTTAGAGCGACAACAAGCTCTTTTAACGATTGTTCTTGAGGTCCTCTCTGTTGCTTTTGGGGCTAAGTGGCGTCTGTTATCTTTGTAACCAGACACAGGTAGCTGAGGTGCATGTCAGATGCTACTGAAAATGGGTTTCTGCTATACAAACAACCCTTTTTGGTGACACACAAAGTGCCATTTGCTAGAAGCAGGTATGCGTGGTGAGTGTATGTGTACATGGATGGGCCAGTGGCGAAGATGGGAGCGAGGGCGTCCCATTTCAGAGGTCAATGCACTCATTCATATCAGCTGGGAGGGAGACTGAGAACTTTTGGGAATGTTCCAGACAAGGCGTCCGTGTCTGAGGGGAGTATTGTGCGATCGAGACTTCGGACTTGACAGTTTGACACTGACTTTTCCCCCTCCAGTGGGAGTCTTTGTCCGACCAGTTAGCGCACACAACAGGCCCACTGTTTATTCGGTCAGTAAAGAGCATTGAGTGGCCCCTGTTTTTTTTCCGTCTGCAACATATGCTTTTGATCATCTTGTTTGAGGCAGAGCTTGTATGGATCTACATTTAAAAGTCGGGATCAGAAGCTTTCAGGTCTCAATTCTGCCCTCAGACCTTTTTCTTAGCCAAGTTTTTAAAAAACAGATTTGGGATCCATAATGTTCTTACTTATGACAAAATAAAAGTATCTTCTCAGCTACAGATACACTCTCTGCTGTTTCTCTTGTTTAAAAAGTGTGTAAACCCTTGCTCAAGGTGATTAAATAGTCATATTTCTGTTGCCGAGAGGGGGGTGATTGATTATCTGAAAGGTCTCTTTGTGTTTCTTCCCCCCATAACTTGGCAAAGATTCCAGGCCGGTCTGTTTTCTTTAGTTGGACTTGGATACTAATCTGGCATTGAGCAAGAAAAGCTGTGTGCCTGTGTAGAGCGGTTTACTTCTCCAGGGTGGCTGGCGTGTGCGTGTAAGGGGTGATGTGATGTCACTGCGGTTATATGATGCAAAAAAAGTTGGAAATCAAAGGGCTCTCATGTCTGAACATATGTATTTCTCGTCTCTGATTTCATCTGCCTGGAGTTATTACACCATGTAAGCTGCTTTCAAGGTGCCTGTGATCCTAAAGTACGAGCTGATTCTTTTTTTTGCGCTTGTTGCTGCCTATTAAATAATACTAAAAAGATGCTTTGCGAGCTTTTGCACTCTTTTGCCGAGAGTCAGATGAGAAGATCAATACTATTCTCATATGTGTCAGTTAAATATGAAGCTGGAGTCAGTAGACAGTTAGCTTTCGCTCTTTAAACTACGTCACCACAGCACTTTCCCTGAGCGTTTACTGTTGACGCTGATGGGTTTACATTGTAGTTAATGGAAAGCCCAGTGAGTCTCACACCAACACTATAGGGTGCCTTGTGCGTCAGTATCAAACACTGATGGCCGTGACAAAGCGTCTGTATTTGACGCCCTGGGAATGAGAACGGGCTGGTTATCTTGTTCGTATGTGTGTTGTCGCCGTGAGGTTGGAGGACTCCAGAACGTCACCGCTGTTGGCCAAAAATAGTTTGTAGAATAAGTCAATCATAAGTGTGTAAATAACCCAAGTTGGAAGGGCAACTGCACTAGACACTGTTTGTAATGGATGATATTTTTAGCTCAAGAACAGGGAGTTTAGTTTGTGACCCAGGTGACATGTCAGCTTCTCAGCCGAGGATTTCTTGTGACTCCCTGGTTCCCCAGATGCCCCAGCTGGAGGTTAAAGATGCCTGAGAACTGACTCCAGTCACACCTCTGGGTTTACAGAAGTCAACCTTCAAATTCTTTTCTAACGGCCTCTCTCTCTCTCTCTCCCCCTTCCCCTGTTGAGCCGAGGACTTTCAGCTTTCTAAGACGTGACGAAGGTCACCGGGTTTCTGCATTAGAAATTCCACTGGGGGCCCAATACTGGCTGGCAGCAGTTGGCGCAGACGGCATAAAGTGGCATTTTCTGTTCTGGCTTTATCCCAACGCTGAACTAATCAGGAGCAAAGTATTCGTTTGGAATCACACTGATGCTTATTTGAACAAAAGTAATTAATACTTGCCTCGCGGATAAATGAACCTGTGTCCCCTCTAATTAAAGGAAATCATTTGAATCAAAGTGCAGGCTGTTCTGGCTTATTGGCGGTTTATGGTGGAATCAATTAATGTTATCAAAAGTATTCTGTTTTATCCAAACAGAGTGAATTAGAGTCAACTCAAAGGCCATAACAGTGTTTATTTAATCCCCCTCCGCTGGCTTCCTTTCACTTTTTTAAACAACACGATAAAAAGATCAGTATTGCATGGGGTTGCGCAGATTAGCTTTTCATCACTGGATGATCACTTCAGCGGGCTATCTTAGTGTTTCATGTTATAAAATCCTCTAAAACTGGGAGGCCTGTCTGAAAGGATGCATGGCTCCACTTGGCGTCTCAGTTGTGATCTATGTGCCGCCTGCCTGTGGGCTTTGAGGTTGAGAGTGTGCGACATGTGAATGACAGCTGGCCTATCAAGGAGAAATCTCTGTGTGACGCTGGGACAGGATTCCTGTGGAAAAGCTCTGCAGCGCTCACACAGTCACACTGTCACACTGTCACTGTGAGATGGGATGCTGTGGAGAGCAGGCAGGTAGAATATGCAAAGAAAGGGCTATATATGTATTAATGAGTCATTTCTACACTAATTTGGAGACGTTTGGTTTCTTTCAATGCTAGATGAAGCTGCTAACTGAACATATTGTCTTCAGAAAAGTAAGACAAATACTTGCAGAGGGGCACCAGGGAGTGGAAACAGCAGTGAATATCAATATTCTCTATCTTGACAGGAAGCAGTTGGACTTACGGGAACATGCTGTCTTAAATTTGAGAAAAGTCTGTCTCAATTGTTGCTCTAAGCTGTAATTTCCTCTTCCTGGACCGTGCTTTCACTGGCGAGGAAAGTTGCAGACTTTGAAGTTGTTTAACTGTATAAGGAGTAATGAGACACTTGTTGCAGTTCACTGCTGGGTCAAGATGACTCCTGTTGTTGCTATATTTGTCTAACTACTCTTTAACAGGCTGAGTGCAACCACACAATGACCTAACCATGTAATGACAGGGTTCTAGCTTCATAAGGTTGCTTAATATGATTGGATTCTTTCTAAATTGGAGGTTTAAGTTACTCAGTGTCACATTATTATAACAGCTACACGTCTCAGCTACTTGAATGCTCTGAGATGGGAAGCAGGAAGTTGTATAACGTTATGAATCGAATGGACCATGATGAGATTGGAGCAAACACGAATGTCACCTCAGAATGAGTTGTTATAACTTTGGTGATAACATGACTTTTCATCTAGCATCATCGGCAATTTAACAGAAATAGAAAACAAGAAGTTGGCCTAACCAGTGGTGGAAGAAGTACTCAGGTTTACTTAAGTAAAAGTAGAAATACCATAGCCTAAAAATACTACATTTCAAGTAAAAGTCTTGAATTCAAAATGTTACTTACAGTAAGTAAAGAAAAAAATGTAAAATGTATTTAAAGTATGAAAAGTAAAATGCAGAATGGCTCCTTTCACAGTGTTATATTATCATAGAATATGAGACTATGTTTTTTTTATCATTAAAGGGGCTATATGTAAGAATCAGAAATTGCTTGTTCACAGCGACACCTGTGGCCGCAATGTCAACGAAAGTCAGCGTCCTGTTGCTCGCGCTACATTGACATGAACGAGCACCGGTCTAAACAGCGAGGCGACACACGTCAGCTAACACACAATATCACTCTATATTTCACCTGCTTGGCAGTAATGTTAGCTGACCAGAGGAAGGTCTCTCCATGAATCAATGCTGATCCTAGTGTTGGCTTTTCCTCCCGATCCGGAGGGAACGTGGGGGGGTAGACCGACACCCGGTCGGGACGATAACGTAACTCGCTGCGGAGCCCCGTCACTTCACAAGACACGGGAAACTTCTGTTGGTCTGGAGGAGCTGCAGCAGTTATTTCTGCAAAAACGTCCACTGCACATTCACCAGATATTCTCAGAGCTAAACTAACTCTTCTGCAGTGTGTAGTGTGCGCGCGTTCACGTGGAGGTGGAGCGAGCCGAGCGTGTGAGAACGAGCGCGGTGTGCAAACAGGCAGGAGCAGAGCTGCTGCGCGCTCGCGTACCCACACGCGAGGCGCATGGGATACCGACCCGTTAAGATTTATGCGAGTGATAAGTTACAAATAGTCCCTTTAACAAATACACATAAGAGCTCTTTAATGTTGTAGTTTGCCAATGTGGAGCCATTTTTTGATACTTTGTATACTACTGGGTAGGTTAGTAGTATGGTACTGCATAATATCATGTAATCAGATATAAAACTATAAGTGTCAAGTAAATGTAGTGGAGTAAAAAGTACAATATTTAGATCTGAGATGTGGTGAAGTAGAAGTAGAAAGTAGCATAAAATGGAAATACTCAAGTAAAGTACAAGTATGTCAAAATTGTACTTAAGTACAGTGCTTGAGTAAATGTACTTAGTTACATTCCATCACTTTGCCTAACTAACTAACTGCATGAAGTCCCGTTGCATGAAGACACAACATATGAATAAGACTAAACTTTGGTGCATTTCTGCTCTTCAGGTGGCGGCTAACTGCGTCCCCACACCTCAAACCCCTGCACCAAGCTAGCATGTGACTACCAGTCCAGTCTGTCCACTGAAAGCACAGAGACCAAACTGATCAACCCTTCATCAAACTGCTGGTAAGAAGGAGCCGTGTCTACAAGGTAACCCCCCGAAAACTTGCCAAAAACTCTCGCGAGACTCGCTGCCCGACGACCTATCCTAACCTTAATTATTCAAGGTCAATGTCTAACCATAACCATCTCGCGAGAGTTTCCCGACTTGGGTGTTACCTTCTAGACACGACCCCAAATTGTTGAAGTATTATGGGATTAGTAAGTGTAATGTTATTACTGAATTTCAAATTGTAATCCCTTACCCTACTTGTTACTGAAAAACAGTAATCACAAAGTAGGCTAATGCATTATTAACCAATACGGGTGCAATTTAGAAAATATTAAAATGCTAACAGACCAAACTAGGATGGTGAACGGGGTAATATAACACCTGCTGAACATCAGCATGTTAGCATTGTTAGTATCACTGTGTCTATACAGCCTACACTGCTGCTAGCGTGGACTTGTTGAGGACATTGATTTGTAGAAATGATTCAGTATATACATCGGTGGTTCTTGCTTCTCTTATCCAACAAGCGGCACTTCCTCTCCCACCAATGGCAGTATAGGTGAGCGTAGGAGGCATAGTCATGCAAATTAACATATGGCGTCATCTGGTGACTTTTTGAGCTGCCGGCAGCTACATAAGCTTTCAGCTGGAGAGATAGAGATGCGTTGGAGTGCGTCACCGTGACTTAGGGGCAGTAGTCTGTTTATTACTGTGTTAAAGTCAGGAGGCTGAGTCATCAGTGCACGCTGTTTCTGCTCTCCTCCATCTCTCTTTTTCTCTCCCTTCATCCTTGCTGCTGTTGTTTGGCTCAACACACCTCATGTCTGTCTATAATTTTCCAACTCATCTCTCTCCTCTTTTCCCAGCGGGGGAGAAAGCCTGCAAGAGGTAAATGATTAAGAGGATGTGTGTGTGAATGTATTTATGGGGATGCCTGATAGCTACGAGATTAGATTTCCTTTAGATTATTTCTCTCTCTCTCTCTCTCTCTCTCTCTCTCTCTCTCTCTCTCTCTCTCTCTCTCTCTCGCTCTCTCTCAGAGACACACACACACATTATTAAGGAAGAAAGCAGCAGTCTATCTGGTCACATATCTACACTACAGTTTGTTGAATGTCTTTCTGAATGATTTTTGAAAGCACAAACAGTTATACTGTGGTTAACATGTCAAACATCATGGCAGGCAACAACACCAACAACACCTCATCTGGGAGAAAATGTTCTGCCCATTGATTCTATAGGATTGTTCTCTTGAATCCCTCCATTGCTATACATCAAGGTCACCGGAGGCGTCCTCGTCATCTTCCTTGCAGAGCAACAGTCCTGCTTTCCACCCCATTATTTCATCTGTGATGCATGAATATGTGCCGAGAGGAGAGAGCAGGCTGTGAGCTAGCAAGAGAGAGAGAGAAGTGAGAAAAACTAAGTGTGAGGCGAGACTGAAGTTTTAAATTAAGACAGACAGGAGAGATGAAAAAGCAAGAGGGAGGATGAGAGCACGGAGAACGGGGACAAGGTAACATGACAGAGCGATAAGAGCAACAGTGATCTTCGAGATGAGAGCCTAAAGCAAGAAAAGGCGAGAAGAGGTGTTCGTAGAATGAAGAGAGAGAGAGAGAGAGTTAAATGGCTGCAGCATATGACACAGAAATTTCAGCAGGGCCCCTTCAGGGCAACTTATGTGACAAATTTAGTGTTAAGCAGGGAGATCGAGCATATGGTGGTATGTAATATTGATGGCGCACGAGTGCCAATCTCTCAACGTGGCATAATAGCCTTGCAGTGATTTTAAAACAGCATTTAAAACTCAGCGCTCAGTCTCTCGTTGGTTTAAGTCATTAAAGATTTAAAGACAAAAGTGAACAAGCTTTTCTTGCCCCAAAGTAAGAGAATGAAGAAATTCAGTTGAGAGGAGGAAGTAGGGAACCGAGATAGAGAAGAAAGATCAAGGAAAGTGTGTGTGTGTTTTCGAGTGTGTGTGTGTGTGTGTGTGTGTGTGTGTGCGTGTGTGCGTGTGCGTGTGCGTGTGTCGGTGGTGGGAGGGTTGAGGGGAAATGAACGTGAAAGGGAACAAAAGGGAGATGGATGGATGGAGAGATCAAATGACAAAATAGGGGTTAGCGCAAATAGCTGAGAGGAATCAAAGTGAAACAAAAAGGCATTAAGAAAGTGGGAGTTTTGTTAAGCTGGTGCTTTGACACACCCTTCACAGGTCAAAGGTCAAGCCCCTGGAGTGTGTGTATGTGTATGTGGATAGCTGTGTTTGCTCCAACAGGCATTGCATCTGAATGGTTCTTTGTTAGAATAGATTTGCCACTGACACAAAACAGCCAGCGGGGAGTGTTGGCTGGTTTGATTTGTACTTTTTCTTAAACTTACACCTGTTTAAATTGTATACATCTATCAAAAAAAAAAAAAATAAATGCAGGCAGCTTTTGTACCGCCAGAAACCCCGGCGACAAACTCACTGTTTCAGCTTCAGAGCATTCATTGAACATGCATTGATTCTGCTGCCTGTTCTTCCTTCATCACCCTCCTGGGATTACTGAGCTTTAAGCCAGTGACTCACAGAGATGGAGTGAAAGCTCCTCAATGAGCCGCTCTACACTGATTTAGGATCAGATTCAAGAGTCTTGATCGCAGCTATTAAGAACTCAGAAGTTGATGTGTTATTAAACATACCTTTCTGTGCGGGCGGACATGTGGGCAGCACGGTGGTGAGGGATCCTCTCTGTCTTCGTCCCTCTTCCTAGCTTGGCTGTCCTTCTTTAAAGTTCGAACATAAGAGATTCTCCTTTTAATGCTTCTGTCCTGCTCCTCTGCGTCCAGTTTGGTTCTGCTTTGCTGTTGGCCCCAGCTCTGACTCGACTGGGTGGGACGTCCCAGGGGTGCAGGTGCTGCCCGCCAACCCGTCTCCAGGTAAACATGAACGCACACACACACAGCAGTGAGCAGGACACCCAAGCGCAGCAGCAATCCCCGTGTGAGTCGCTCCCTGCCCATGTCCTTCCACTGTTTTGTCCTTTCTGTCTCTCTGGCTCGCTTCAGTCCATCTCCTCAACTAGAAGCTTTGCTGTTTCTATCCCATTCTTCCTCTCCTTCTTGTCAAAGGGTTGTCCTCCTCTTTTCTTCTCGTCCAGCCTCTCCTTCCCTTCAGGTCCAAAGTCCACCATTAGACCAAGAGCAAGTTAATGAAACACAAACATGTCAAGGACACCTCTGGTTATAAACCACTGCACATGTGTGAGCCTACATGAATGAACCTGAATGATTTTGAGCATGCTAGTGTGTGTGTCATGAGGCTCACAATCTAAAGTACAATGTGTGCCGCCCTCTTTGAAAACTTTGGGAACTCCCTCCTCACACTCTCAAGCCCCCCTTTTTTCCCAAACACACACGCCCCTTTAATTGCTTTCTCTTTCTTTCAGTCAGACTCATATCACACACACATTGCTCTCCTCCCTCCCCTCGGGTTGCCTCTCCCGCCCAACGCACTCTCGGGTTACTGTGTAACTCTAGATATGGGCAGGGCCAGCACCTCGGGCCCATGCAGGTCCCTCTGTGAAAAAAGTTGGCGCTCTCACCAATCACGACAGCTCAGCCTGGATTTGCATGCTTTTTTTGGGCTGCAAAATGTATGAAAATGGGATATGAACGATAATATTTAATGTGCCACACTGCTCAGTGATTTGCATTGCTGTTTTCTTCCCATGAACATTTTATTACAAGGATCAGTTTCTCACTTAGCAGTTCCAATTTACCATACTAAAGAAATTGCAGTATTTAATCATTACTCCTATAGTTTATAGGTGTTTCCTCCAGTACTGTATGGATTCCTGAATTAATTTGTCCTGTTACTGGCACTAATCAGTTAGTTCATATAATTTCTGGCAATTCACTGAAACTAACTTCTGTGTTTTATTGTCCTTGGCAATAATTCTCCAAAAATTAATTTGTAAGCCAATACTGGCCTCATTGTCTTCTCAAATTACTTCATTAACTTTGTCATTGATTTCCCTCCAAAGTCCACTAAATCTGCTGTTATTTATAGACAAATTAATAATCAGAGCTCCTTCTTGTGTGGCCCGTTTATTAAATATGTTATTGATATTTTAGACTAAAAGAGGACAAGTCATTTATCAGACCTGCCAAAGCGGATTCATTTTGGACTGAGAAAATCACCGCTCGCAACAGTTTCAACTGAAGGGAAATTAGGATTTGCCATCGACATGGCTAAATCCAAGAAAACTAATGCAGGATAATGATAAGGCTGCCGTCTTTCTGAAGTTTAGAATCAATGACAAACTTTTGTGTTTGGATATTGACTTATAATTAGCTCTCTACTGCCCTCTTTGGAGTAAAAATAATACTTCCCCCTGCCTCTAATAATGAGAGCATATAGATCTATGCATTGGATTGGTATTTTCTGAATAGTTCCACAATAAATTTAGCTTCCAAGGACAATAAACAGACATCAAAACATTTGTGAATGAGACATAGTGACAGGGTGCCACACATTTAAAGAATATACTATGGACAGCAGACTGACATTAACATATCCCTTCCCGTACTGGCTTTGCTTTGTTTGTATGTATGCATACTAGTAATACCAGGTAGCCCGTTTGTGCCCAAAGACTATATTTATGATAAGGAAAAATGCCACATTTGTTCTGATTGGTCTTGAAATTTGGTACGGACCAACTTTGGGCAAGTATTTAACATCACATGAAAAATGGAATTAATTTATAATCAATTGAAAGTAGATTTATTGCAGTTTTCTAGGATTAAAAACAGTTAGTTAGTCAGAAACACCTATAGTGTAGATGTAGTGTACTTCGAGTAATTCAATATAAGAATCAATCAAGTTTATCTACCTCTCTCAGTTCTAGGAACTCAAAGCAGGACGATCTCTACTGCCATCCAGTGGTTAGTCATGAACACTCGTCACCTCCATATGGAATGGATTACAACATAGTGTTAGTCTGTGAATGCCTGAAGTGATGTAGGTCACATGATGATTGAACTGGTAATGGTACTGAAAGCTATGAGAGGATCAGGAAAGAATGCAGCCTGTTAAACTGACTGAAGATTCATGCAGAAACGATTACATTAAGCAGAGCCCTTGATACACTTAGGTCCTGTGATTTTACACGTGTGCATGTACAGTACACTGTGTGCCTGAAGGTGAGTATGCATGACTGTTTCTGTTGTGTGCCTACAAACAAAGGAATCCAACTTTTATTCTGAAAAATGAGCACAGTGACTCAGACGCATGTTGTGTATCACACGCAATAAGAAACTAGGTTTTGTTGTGGCTTTTTTGGATTGAACACAGGAGATTCTTTTCTCTCTGTAGACGGCATCACACATATTGCAATGATTTGTCAGGATTTGGCCAAAAATCTGCTGCCACATGTTTGTGTTTTCCTCTCCTCTCCTCTCCTCTCCTCTCCTCTCCTCTCCTCTCCTCTCCTCTCCTCTCCTCTCCTCTCCTCTCCTCTCCTCAACCATAATAAAGTCCAGAGAGTACAGGTCATGCAATCTTGATCCATTGGCTCTTTCTTGTTTAGCAGTGCACAGAAGTCAGCGCAAAGATCAAACAGAGGTCTGGCAGAGGCCCACTGTTGACTCGACACATTGACCAAATACCATTAAGGGCATTGCGCTACTTGGAAGTTAGCTACTGTCTGATTTTAATGACAAAATATATTGATCATATTGGCAGAAAAATCTTTACCATGACATCAGATCATTTAGTCAAACAATTACACAGAGAAGGTGTCAAAACAGGGATGTCTCAGTAGCAGATTAGATATACTTCAGTATGTATAGCCAGTAGATAAAGCAGATGTTGCAACCCATACATGGTAAAAAAGAAGGTGTTAGAGGCTAAGGACAAAAAGTAAATCAAGCCTGCTGGGAATAAGGAGTGGAGGGAAGAGTGACAAGACAATGAACACCAAAACTACAAGAAGAAGTGTAAACCAAGCACACAATGAGTGTGCGCATGTGTGATTAAAGGCTATAAAAAGATGAGAACTGAGGTTTACAGATTAGTAAATTCCATTTTAGGTTTAGAAATTCAAGATAAAGCGTGCAGGCTACTTGCAGGTGGGATCTAATCTTGTAAATAAACAGCAGGGCCTCTGATATGTACTGCGGTGTATGCAGGTTTCACAACACACACAAGTAAAACTAGATTGAACTGGACTGAAATAGGTTAGTCTGCTCAGTAAAAGAAGGGTTCTTTTCTGGCTGGAGAACACACTGAGATGTGGATAAACTTACTGCGCGGTGGGAAGCAGCCAGTTGTGACAGGAGCAGCTGAACGTTAGAGTATTTGCTTTCAGCTGCATGGTGCCCAAAATACTACCACACACACCAACACACAGTGTTCACAAAGTCTGATAAAACTTTATGCACACACTGGCACTTCAAACTTTATCCACTATCATTGTAATCCGATCCCGAACAGGTAAAACCCCAACTTTGATAAATCACAACTAAAGCCCCTTTCCAACTGGACAAAAAATCCCACTAACACCCACTAACATCTGGCTTTTATCTTTAGTGGGAAAGGTTACAATCAACGTTCATTCCTGGGACAATTGTCTCTGCAGTAGTCACGGGTATTTAGCTCCAATCTGCAGTGATGGAATGACAAGAACTAGAAAAAGAGATCATATTTCTCCCGTATTAGCTTCTATGCACTGGCTCCCTGGCTCATAGAGTCTTCAAAAGTAGAATGGGAGCCTTCAGCTATCAAGCAAACAAAAGCTGACAGGTCACTGGAAGGAGAGAGAAAGAGGTTAAACTCCAGTGGTCATGAACCTACTGTCAACAGCACACACTGGATTTACTTATGCTAAATAGCTACAATTACTGCTATAGCCTATATATTATAAGGTATAGCTATATAAGATGTATAAGTTGTATAATAAACTGTATAATTACCACAAACAAATATGATTCTACAGTTTGTAGTCTCTAACACCACTGCAAGCATGCCTAGCGTACATGTCTGATTTATGGCAACAACAGCTGTTTGTGCCATAAATCAGTTTGTTTTTACCCACTACATTTCCTGACAACCAACCTTTTTGGCATGAAAATATAATGCAATCTGGAGGCCAGAAAAGGCTGGTAATCAAAGCAGAGAATGATTTGTCTGATGTTTAAATGTTACACCTGAAACACTGAATGTTGACAAGGAGACCCTTTGTTAATTTCAAGCTAGCACACTGTTTATAAATTGTCAGCCTGCATGAATTACCTATCCCAATTACAGCTCTACTGTTTGATTATTTCCCATCGGACAGAGTGGAGCAGATGGCGAGTCAGCTCGATGGCAAAAGCAAACACTGTCCCAGTTCGTAATGTCCTGCTGAATCCAGTCAAGGCACGGTGTGGTAAGTCAATACAACTACAGCTCATATCAATCATTAATCAAAGGCTTCAAAAGGAACACTTGTAGACACAAAGACATGTAAACATGTGGTGTAGACGGTGGCACTTAACTGCATGTTTCATTCAAACTAAACACAAATGCATGCACACACTGACACACACAGAGGTGAGGCTTGTACTGTACATCCTGGCTAAACTTGTGCAACATAAAGGGTCCGGAAAAAAAAATAGGATTTGGACTATTAATTGGACAAAAACAAAGCAATCTGTAGATGTCCCTTTAGGCTCCAGGGAATTGTAAAGGGAATCTCTTACAATTTTCTGATGTTTCACAGACCAAACAATTCGCTTAATCAAGAAAATAATGTGCAGAATTATTGATAACAGAAGGAGTTGAATTATGCTCGGAGACATACATTTAATAAGATCAACAAAAAGCTATACCTATTTAAATTTTAAACAGATTTGCAGTATTATTCATATTCTTCATGGATCAGACCTCTTGGTGTCAGAGTTTTAAAGGTACAGATGTAAAAAAAAAAAAAACCTCCTTATGGAGAAGAAGGGTAGCCTTGTCCCCTCCTGTTCCCATTAATCAACAATAAAAATAGTCATTACTTGGAGCTCTGGTTTAGAGCGAGTAGAACAAATGGAAAGAGGGGACACCAGTAAGGATGCAGCACATTGTTGGTTTAGAGATCAACTGTGACCTTGTGATGATTATGAACTCAACAGCTCATTACCACTATGTTTAAGTTGTAAACACCATGCATATTTACAGCAGCTGCTTGTTTCATTGGCTTCTGAGACGGTTGATCCTGACAGGGCTAACACCTCAGGAGAAATATGTCCCCATGATGTCAGAGGCCCGGCGTTGCCCTTTAGCAGTCTGTTTACAACAGGAGAAACAGTTATGATTCTAGACTGATGCTGTCTACATCACTGTATGAGAGCTGATCGGGCTGTGATTAGGTCTGGAAAAACTCCAACTGTATTCAATCATAATAGAATAACCTGGCTTTCACTGAGAAATCACTCTACATGAGTGCTTCATTGTATGAGAATGATGTAATCAAGCAGGGCCAGCTTAAGGCATAGGCCATATAGGAGGTCGCCTAGGGCACCATTGCATTGAGGTAACAAACTAACAAATAAATAAAGAAAGAAAGACATTTTTCACCCCTGTAATTGTCTTTCTCACACCAACAATATCAGGGACCAATTGTTTATTTATATTCTAATAAATACAGTTATTTATGAAAATATAAAACCCACCTTTTGTTTTAAAATCATTGTGATGTCTGATGCGGTTTATGGGGCTTGGGTTAGGGTTGTGGGGGGTTTGAACCCTAACTGGGTGGCAGAGGGGTGGGGGGGGGTCCAAATCCGAATTTCACCTAGGGCACAAAAAGGGCTAGAGCCGGCCCTGTAATAAAGAGCCCATTTATCATCATAGATATAAAAATGTTTTATATGTTTTATATGTTTATCATGACTAGAAGGGCCAGTTACTGCCAGAGAAAATTTAGGACAGAACGACTGAAATTATAAATTAATTCACTTGAAAGAATAAAATAAACATAAATTACAAACACAACATTAGAATGCATTAACTGTGTTTATAGCGACGTTTCTGTATGATGTTCCAAAACATCATCATCTCCAGCCAAAGTAGTTTTCCCCGCTGATTTAGCGGTAGAAAGTGCGTTTGAGTGTGTGTGAGTGAGTGTGTGTGTGTACGCACACCCCTCCTCCCTTCACCCCGTCCGCTCCGTGAAAGCCACACACAGTTTCTTATTGAGTGTTGGAGCGCTCAGGAGGATCCGCTGCCCGCCGGGGACAGAGAGAGACGCACCGGGAGCCTCGACGCACACAGAAAATGACAGTAGAGAGAATATTCGACGAGCTCGGACATTTCAAAAGGTATCAAAGATTAAATTGGCACATTTCCTTTGTTTTTGCTATAGTGAATTCTGTGTGTTTTTGTGGTATCAACAGCCAGTTGGGTAGCTTTGGAATAATAACTTCTCAACTTCTGAAGTTATTTA
>CAKAOJ020000036.1:2392500-2573455 GCA_916701645.2 Sebastolobus alascanus | reverse complement strand
TTTTTTCAAAAAAACCAAATGAATTCAAAAACAAAAAACCTAAAACTTTTTTTTGGGGCCTTTTTTTCCTTTTTTAAAATTTTCGCCCATTTCTTTTAAATACCCCTAATGAAAATTTTTTTTTTAAAAACAAATTTTATTTTTTTTCAAAATTTTTTGTTTTATAGTATGAATTTTTTCATGAAAATGTTCGAAAATATTCGTAAAAAAATTTCATAGTATAGAATGTTGAAAATTTTCATGAAAACAGGCATAGTATAGTCTGTCGATTAATTTGGTGGAAAAAAAACTCAGTTTAAATTTTCGTCAATTTTCATGAAAAGTCATACTATACTATGACTTTTTTCACGAAAATGTCGAAATTTTAAACAGAGTTTTTTTTCCACCAAATGAATCGACAGACTATACTATGCCTTTTTTCATTAAAATTTTCGACATTCTATACTATGACATTTTTTTACGAATATTTTCGACATGCTATAGTATGACTTTTTTCATGAAAATTTTCTAAAATATTCGTAAAAAAATGTCATAGTCTAGAATGTCGAAAATTTTCATGAAAACAGGCATAGTATAGTCTGTCGATTAATTTGGTGGAAAAAAAACTCAGTTTAAATTTTCGTCAATTTTCATGAAAAGTCATACTATACTATGACTTTTTTCATGAAAATGTCGAAATTTGAGACTGAGTTTTTTTTCCACCAAATGAATCGACAGACTATACTATGCCTTTTTTCATTAAAATTTTCGACATTCTATACTATGACATTTTTTTACGAATATTTTCGACATGCTATAGTATGACTTTTTTCATGAAAATGTTCGAAAATATTCGTAAAAAAATGTCATAGTATAGAATGTCGAAAATTTTCATGAAAACAGGCATAGTATAGTCTGTCGATTAATTTGGTGGAAAAAAAACTCAGTTTAAATTTTCGTCAATTTTCATGAAAAGTCATACTATACTATGACTTTTTTCATGAAAATGTCGAAATTTGAAACTGAGTTTTTTTTCCACCAAATGAATCGACAGACTATACTATGCCTTTTTTCATTAAAATTTTCGACATTCTATACTATGACATTTTTTTACGAATATTTTCGACATGCTATAGTATGACTTTTTTCATGAAAATTTTCGAAAATATTCGTAAAAAAATGTCATAGTATAGAATGTCGAAAATTTTCATGAAAACAGGCATAGTATAGTCTGTCGATTAATTTGGTGGAAAAAAAACTCAGTTTAAATTTTCGTCAATTTTCATGAAAAGTCATACTATACTATGACTTTTTTCATGAAAATGTCGAAATTTTAAACTGAGTTTTTTTTCCACCAAATGAATCGAAAGACTATACTATGCCTTTTTTCATTAAAATTTTCGACATTCTATACTATGACATTTTTTTACGAATATTTTCGACATGCTATAGTATGACTTTTTTCATGAAAATTTTCGAAAATATTCGTAAAAAAATGTCAGAGTATAGAATGTCGAAAATTTTCATGAAAACAGGCATAGTATAGTCTGTCGATTAATTTGGTGGAAAAAAAACTCAGTTTAAATTTTCGTCAATTTTCATGAAAAGTCATACTATACTATGACTTTTTTCATGAAAATGTCGAAATTTGAAACTGAGTTTTTTTTCCACCAAATGAATCGACAGACTATACTATGCCTTTTTTCATTAAAATTTTCGACATTCTATACTATGACATTTTTTTACGAATATTTTAGACATGCTATAGTATGACTTTTTTCATGAAAATTTTCGAAAATATTCGTAAAAAAATGTCATAGTATAGAATGTCGAAAATTTTCATGAAAACAGGCATAGTATAGTCTGTCGATTAATTTGGTGAAAAAAAACTCAGTTTAAATTTTCGTCAATTTTCATGAAAAGTCATACTATACTATGACTTTTTTCATGAAAATGTCGAAATTTGAAACTGAGTTTTTTTCCCACCAAATGAATCGACAGACTATACTATGCCTTTTTTAATTCAAATTTTCGACATTCTATACTATGACAATTTTTTACGAATATTTTCGACATGCTATAGTATGACTTTTTTCATGAAAATTTTCGAAAATATTCGTTAAAAAATGTCATAGGATAGAATGTCGAAAATTTTCATGAAAACAGGCATAGTATAGTCTGTCGATTAATTTGGTGGAAAAAAACTCAGTTTAAATTTTCGTCAATTTTCATGAAAAGTCATACTATACTATGACTTTTTTCATGAAAATGTCGAAATTTTAAACTGAGTTTTTTTTCCACCAAATGAATCGACAGACTATACTATGCCTTTTTTCATTAAAATTTTCGACATTCTATACTATGACATTTTTTTACGAATATTTTCGACATGCTATAGTATGACTTTTTTCATGAAAATTTTCGAAAATATTCGTAAAAAAATGTCATAGTATAGAATGTCGAAAATTTTCATGAAAACAGGCATAGTATAGTCTGTCGATTAATTTGGTGGAAAAAAAACTCAGTTTAAATTTTCGTCAATTTTCATGAAAAGTCATACTATACTATGACTTTTTTCATGAAAATGTCGAAATTTGAAACTGAGTTTTTTTTCCACCAAATGAATCGACAGACTATACTATGCCTTTTTTCATTAAAATTTTCGACATTCTATACTATGACATTTTTTTACGAATATTTTCGACATGCTATAGTATGACTTTTTTCATTAAATTTTCGAAAATATTCGTAAAAAAATGTCATAGTATAGAATGTCGAAAATTTTCATGAAAACAGGCATAGTATAGTCTGTCGATTAATTTGGTCGAAAAAAAACTCAGTTTAAATTTTCGTCAATTTTCATGAAAAGTCATACTATACTATGACTTTTTTCATGAAAATGTCGAAATTTGAAACTGAGTTTTTTTCCCACCAAATGAATCGACAGACTATACTATGCCTTTTTTCATTCAAATTTTCGACATTCTATACTATGACAATTTTTTACGAATATTTTCGACATGCTATAGTATGACTTTTTTCATGAAAATTTTCGAAAATATTCGTTAAAAAATGTCATAGTATAGAATGTCGAAAATTTTCATGAAAACAGGCATAGTATAGTCTGTCGATTAATTTGGTGGAAAAAAAACTCAGTTTAACTTTTCGTCAATTTTCATGAAAAGTCATACTATACTATGACTTTTTTCATGAAAATGTCGAAATTTTAAACTGAGTTTTTTTTCCACCAAATGAATCGACAGACTATGCTATGCCTTTTTTCATTAAAATTTTCGACATTCCTATGACATTTTTTTACGAATATTTTCGACATGCTATAGTATGACTTTTTTCATGAAAATTTTCGAAAATATTCGTAAAAAAATGTCATAGGATAGAATGTCGAAAATTTTCATGAAAACAGGCATAGTATAGTCTGTCGATTAATTTGGTGGAAAAAAAACTCAGTTTAAATTTTCGTCAATTTTCATGAAAAGTCATACTATACTATGACTTTTTTCATGAAAATGTCGAAATTTTAAACTGAGTTTTTTTTCCACCAAATGAATTGACAGACTATACTATGCCTTTTTTCATTAAAATTTTCGACATTCTATACTATGACATTTTTTTACGAATATTTTCGACATGCTATAGTATGACTTTTTTCATGAAAATTTTCGAAAATATTCGTAAAAAAATGTCATAGTATAGAATGTCGAAAATTTTCATGAAAACAGGCATAGTATAGTCTGTCGATTAATTTGGTGAAAAAAAACTCAGTTTAAATTTTCGTCAATTTTCATGAAAAGTCATACTATACTATGACTTTTTTCATGAAAATGTCGAAATTTGAAACTGAGTTTTTTTCCCACCAAATGAATCGACAGACTATACTATGCCTTTTTTCATTAAAATTTTCGACATTCTATACTATGACATTTTTTTACGAATATTTTCGACATGCTATAGTATGACTTTTTTCATGAAAATGTTCGAAAATATTCGTAAAGAAATGTCATAGTACAGAATGTCGAAATTTTCATGAAAACAGGCATAATATAGTCTGTCGATTAATTTGGTGGAAAAAAAACTCAGTTTAAATTTTCGTCAATTTTCATGAAAAGTCATACTATACTATGCCTTTTTTCATGAAAATTTTCGACATTCTATACTACGACATTTTTTGGCTGGACCGCAGAGGGCCAGCCCTACAGACGCAAAAGTCTGTCACTGAGTGAGTGAGTGAGTGATAGAGTTACAGGATTGGTCGGCTGGAGTTGCTGGAGCTTCCTCATTGGTCGTTGCTCTTTCAAAATGAAAAGGCGGAGAACAGTTCTGTTTTTAGGTTTTACGTGTCAGCGGTTCAATGTAACATTACATAGCGCTGTTGTTGTGCATGTGTTATTGTTTATGCTCATTTAAGTTACGTTATGTTCGCAAATTTTCGCCTCGCTTTCCTCCATTTCCGCCATGAACTGACTGTATCTAGCAGCCACACGTCACTACTGCGGTATGAACCCAAAATAAACAGACTGTGCTGTGATTTAATTGCAATAAACGGGTCAAAATAATGCCGAAATAACAACATAAATATATCGATTGGTAAAAAGACCGAATTCATTCTTTGTCAAGTCTGTCCGCAACACAACAAGCAAACAACTTTTAAAATGCTTGTTTTCTGAACGGAGTTCGGATCGATCAACGCCAGGCTGTGATAACACCAGCTGCTCCATCACCACTCAACATAACGTCATCTAGGCATAAATACGGCAGCGACGTTGTTGTAAACGGATCAAAGTGTGCCGAAATAACTACATAATGATGCTGATTAGTAAAAAGTCTGAATTCATGCTTTGTCGGGTCTGTTACCATGACGACAGGCAAACAACTTTTAAAATGCTTGTTTTCTGAATGGAGTTCGGATCGATCAGTGGCAGGCTACGTTAACATTGCAGCTCCTCCATTAACTCTCCATCTAGGAATAAATACAGCAGCAGCAACGTCAGTGATGACAGCTGGAATATCTCAACGCTGATAAACTTTTGCAACGTTTGTATATATTGTTACACACCACTTATATGATGAATGCTTTTGATACACATTTTCATAAAAATCTGAAATACTTTTAACCTGGCATAATGTATGTCATGATAATACCTTTTCACCTTGTATACAATGTATAATATACTGACTAGTAAATGTTACCATTTACATTACTGAATGCCATTTGCTTCATTATAAGTTGGCTTTCAATCAAACATTAAGATATAAGTGAAAAAAACTGTTCACAAAATATTATAGATATGACCACTGACTATTTGTGTAAGAATTTAGCTACAAATTCAAAGACTTGACCATGCGGTCCAGCCATATACTCGGTTTTGACCGAGTCTTGTTTACGAATATTTTCGAAAATTTTCATGAAAAAAGTCATACTATAGCATGTCGAAAATATTCGTAAAAAAATGTCATAGTATAGAATGTCGAAAATTTTCATGAAAAAAGGCATAGTATAGTCGGTCGATTAATTTGGTGGAAAAAAACTCAGTTTAAAATTTTGAAAATTGACGAAAATTGTCGAAAATATTCGTAAAAAAGGTCATAGTATAGAATGACGAAAATTTTCATGAAAAAAGTCATACTATAGTATGACTTTTTTCATGAAAATTGACGAAAATTGTCGAAAATATTCGTAAAAAAAGTCATAGTATAGTATGTCGAAAATTTTATGAAAAAAAAGTCATAGTATAGGATGTCGAAAATTTTATGAAGAAAAAAGTCATATTATACTATGACTTTTTTTTCATGAAAAATTTCGACATTCTATACTATGACTTTTTTTTCCCAAAATGAATCTACATACTGTACTATGACTTTTTTCATCAAAATTTTCGAAATACTATACTATGACTTTTTTTTCATGAGTTTTCGACATTCAGTACTATGAGTTTTTTTACCACAAAATTAATCGACATACTTTACTATTACTTTTTTCATGAACATTTTCGACATACTATACTATGACATTTTTTCATGAAAGTTTCAGACATTCAATACTATGACTTCTTTTTTCCACAAAATTAATCGACATACTATACTATGACGTTTTTTCTGAGGAATTTTTCGACATACTATACTTTGACTTTTTTCAATGAACTTTTTCGACATACTATACTATGATTTTTTTTCATTACATTTTTCAACCTACTAGACAATGACTTTTTTTGTTGAAATTTTTCGACATACTATTCTGTGACTTTTTTTGCGAAATCTTTCGATATACTGTACTGCGACTTTTTTTGGTGAAATTTTTTGCCATACTATATGACTTTTTTTCATTAACTTTTTCGACATACTGTACTATGACATTTTTTTCCATTAAATTTTTCGACATAATATACTATGGCTTTTTTTGGTGAAATTTTTCGACATACTATACTGTGACTTTTTTGGGTGAAAATTTTCGATATACTATACTATGACTTTTTTTGGTAAAATTTTTCGATATAATATACTATGACTTTTTTCCACTAAATTTTTCGACATAATATACTATGACTTTTTTTCATGAAAATTTTCGACATAATATACTATGACTTTTTTTGTGAAATTTTTCGACATGCTATACTTTGACTTTTTTCCATTAAATTTTTCGACATAATATACTATGACTTTTTTTCATGAAAATATTTGACATACTATGACTTTTTTCCATTAAATTTTTCGACATAATATACTATGGCTTTTTTTGGTGAAATTTTTTCGAAATACTATAGTATGACTTTTTTTCATGAAATTCTTCGACATACTATACCATGACTTTTTTTTCATGAAATTTTCGACAAACTATACTATGATTTTTTTTTTCATGAAATTTTCAACATACTATAATATGATTTTTTTTGTGAAATGTTTTGACATACTATAATATGATTTTTTTTGTGAAATGTTTTGACATACTATAATATTACTTTTTATCATTAACTTTTTCAACATACTGTACTATGACATTTTTTTCATGACATTTTTCGACATGCTATAATATGATTTTTTGGGTGAAATTTTTGACATACTATACTATGAATTTTTTTGTGAAATTTTTTCGAAATACTATAGTATGACTATTTTGGTGAACTTTTTCGACATGCTATACTATGACATTTTTTTCATGACATTTTTCGACATGCTATAATATGATTTTTTGGGTGAAATTTTTGACATACTATACTATGAATTTTTTTGTGAAATTTTTTCGAAATACTATAGTATGACTATTTTGGTGAAATTTTTCGACATACTATATACTATGACTTTTTTTCATGAAATTCTTCGACATACTATACTATGACTTTTTTTGGAGAAATTTCTCGACATACTATACTTTGACTTTTTTTTTTAAAATTCTTCGACATACTATACTATGACTTTTTTTTCATGAAATTTTGGACATACTACTAAGATTTTTTTTCATTAACTTTTTCGACATACTGTACTATGACATTTTTTTCCATAACATTTTTCGACCTACCATACTATGACTTTTAATCATGAAATTCTTCAACATACTATACTATGACTTTTTACCATTACATTTTTTCGACATAATATACTATGACTTTTTTCTTTAAATTCTTCAACATACTATACTATGACTTTTTTTCATAAAAATTTTCGACATACTATACTGTTTTTTTTTTTTCATGAAATTTTCGACATACTATAATATGATTTTTTTTTTTGTGTAATTCTTCGACATACTATACTATAACTTTTTTTGGTGAAATTTTTTGACAGACTATATGACTTTTTTTCATTAACTTTTTCGACATACTGTACTATGACATTTTTTTCCATTAAATTTTTCGACATAATATACTATGGCTTTTTTTGGTGAAATTTTTCGACATACTATACTGTGACTTTTTTGGGTGAAAATTTTCGATATACTATACTATGACTTTTTTTGGTAAAATTTTTCGATATAATATACTATGACTTTTTTCCACTAAATTTTTCGACATAATATACTATGACTTTTTTTCATGAAAATTTTCGACATAATATACTATGACTTTTTTTGTGAAATTTTTCGACATGCTATACTTTGACTTTTTTCCATTAAATTTTTCGACATAATATACTATGACTTTTTTTCATGAAAATATTTGACATACTATGACTTTTTTCCATTAAATTTTTCGACATAATATACTATGGCTTTTTTTGGTGAAATTTTTTCGAAATACTATAGTATGACTTTTTTTCATGAAATTCTTCGACATACTATACCATGACTTTTTTTTCATGAAATTTTCGACAAACTATACTATGATTTTTTTTTTCATGAAATTTTCAACATACTATAATATGATTTTTTTTGTGAAATGTTTTGACATACTATTATATGACTTTTTTCATGAAATTTTTGACATACTATAATATTACTTTTTATCATTAACTTTTTCGACATACTGTACTATGACATTTTTTTTCCATTACATTTTTCGACATAATATACTATGTTTTTTTTTGGTGAAATTTTTCGACATACTATACTATGACTTTTTTTCAAGAAATTTTTCGACATACTATACACTATAACTTTTTTTCATTAACTTTTTCGACATACTATAGTATGACTTTTTGGGAGAACATTTTTTACGTACTATACTATCACTTTTTTTGGTGAACTTTTTCGACATGCTATACTATGACATTTTTTTCATGACATTTTTCGACATGCTATAATATGATTTTTTGGGTGAAATTTTTGACATACTATACTATGAATTTTTTTGTGAAATTTTTTCGAAATACTATAGTATGACTATTTTGGTGAAATTTTTCGACATACTATACTATGACTTTTTTTTTTTAAATTCTTCGACATACTATACTATGACTTTTTTTTCATGAAATTTTGGACATACTACTAAGATTTTTTTTCATTAACTTTTTCGACATACTGTACTATGACATTTTTTTCCATAACATTTTTCGACCTACCATACTATGACTTTTAATCATGAAATTCTTCAACATACTATACTATGACTTTTTACCATTACATTTTTTCGACATAATATACTATGACTTTTTTCTTTAAATTCTTCAACATACTATACTATGACTTTTTTTCATAAAAATTTTCGACATACTATACTGTTTTTTTTTTTTCATGAAATTTTCGACATACTATAATATGATTTTTTTTTTTGTGTAATTCTTCGACATACTATACTATAACTTTTTTTGGTGAAATTTTTTGACAGACTATATACTACTCAGGAACGCAGTATGCAGTATGTACTGTATACTGCATACTGCGTTCCTGAGTAGTACGTAGTATGAAACGGTTAAAGTGATGTATTTGCAGTATGCTAGATCAGGCTGTAGCCTTTAAACCAGCTCTTAAAGCACTGGACAACGAGCACGAACTCGTACCACTATTACAATATTATCGAAAAATACAACTTTGATTTAGTTTATTTGTTTTAGTTTATGTTATGTTTGTTTACTTTACAAGATACTGCAGGTTTAAACTATTTATTCTAACAGCTCATAGAAAAGTCAGACAAACAGGATCATCATCGAGGGGAGACGGCGAATATAAAACATTGCTCGACAAAACTTACGTTACACAAACTGCTTTTTCAGTTACAGAAACAAAAGAGTGGACTGACCTCCCTCCAGATATTAGGGTAACGTTCAAAAGGGTCGTGTTGTCTCAGCAGGTATCTCTCTCTTTCCCTCGCCACTCTGCTGCTCTGTGGCCGGTTCTCCAGCGAGCTACACCCGCGGGCGACTATAGAGCTTTTCAATTCCAAAAAGGCAGATAAACACATGTTAATTTATAATGGACATTTGTGTTGTGATATTTAAACAAACTATCCGTCAACAAGGAAATAAAAGCCCCTCGTCTACAGAGCGGTCTCTTGAGAGAGCTCCAGCTCATAGCGGTCTGTGTGAGTGACTGCCCGGGTCGAGAGGTGGCGATACCTGCAGGAGCTAGCTAGCTGTGCCGGCAGTTTGTGGAGCTTCTAAACTCCGACAACGGTGGAGCAAATGCTCGATTCGCCATCTGACATCGTAAAACTGTCAATATTCTAAATACACACAGCTGATTTCTCGCCTCAAAATTTTTCAGAAGTGAATTTAGTGATGAAATAGCTACGAAAAATGTAAAAAACAAGCCATTTTTTTGCTGCTGTTGTTGTAACGTAGCCTTTAGCGGTCCAGCGCTTTGCATTGTGGAATACAGTAGGCGAGATAGACTGGTCCGATGCATACTGGAGATTTTTTACGAATCAGTACGACATCCAGGTACTTTTGGCATACTCTAGATTTTGGTTTTGTTCGCATACTACATACTACATTTTGGCCAAATCAGTACGTACTACTAGTATAGTATGCGGTTTCAAATACAGACTATAACTTTTTTTCATGAAATTTTTCGACATATTATACAATGACATTTTTTTTTGTGAAATTTTTTGACATAGGTTTTTTTTACTGGCAGAACTGGTCTTCCATATAGATGTGAAGCAGGTTGACTGAGTCGTGTTTTCCCCTCATCGGTTTCTTTTACTGGCAGAACTGGTCTTCCATACAGATGTGAAGCAGGTTGACTGAGTCAAGTTTTCACCTCAACGTTTTATTTTACTGGCAGAACTGGTCTTCCATTCAGATGTGAAGCAAGTTGACCGAGTGAAGTTTTCACCTTATCGGTTTCTTGTACTGGCAGAACTGGTGTTCCGTACAGACGTGAAGCAGGTTCACTCAGTGAAGACACACAGAGGAAACTTCTTCTTTTAAAGGTTTATTACAAAACGCAAGACAAAACATGTCAACTGGGTTTTTATTCTATTGGCAAACACGATACAACGATGAACGATCTTCTATCTGCAGCTGAAGCTGAAAACCACCAACCGAAGAGAAACAAACACAACGTGGATCCAGATGCAAACAGCTGGGAGGAAAAGAGGAGAACGGCAGCTTTAAGGCCCGAAACTGAAACAACAGAAACCAGGAGGATGAAGGGCAGGAGGAGGAGGAGCAGCAGGAGGAGGAGAAGGAGCAGGAGGAGCAGGAGGAGGAGAAGGAGAAGCAGGAGCAGGAGGAGGAGCAGGAGGAGCAGGAGGAGGAGCAGGAGGAGCAGGAGGAGGAGGAGCAGGAGGAGGAGGAGCAGGAGGAGGAGGAGAAGGAGCAGGAGGAGCAGGAGGAGGAGGAGCAGGAGGAGGAGAAGGAGAAGCAGGAGCAGGAGGAGGAGGAGGAGCAGGAGGAGGAGGAGCAGGAGGAGCAGGAGGAGGAGAAGGAGAAGCAGGAGCAGGAGGAGGAGCAGGAGGAGGAGCAGGAGCAGGAGGAGCAGGAGGAGGAGGAGGAGAAGGAGGAGGAGCAGGAGGAGGAAAAGGAGCAGGAGGGAGAGGAGGAAGAGGAGGAGGAGGAACTTCTTTGTATTTCTACGGGAGCTTCGTAGTGACGGTCTGCCTCCTACACACACTTATAAATAGTCACCATTAAATTAAGTCAAATCCAATCACACAGTAAAATGTTATTCACAAAGTCAAAGTGTCCGCCGCCGCCGTCAGACGACTTGCCGCCGCCGCCGCCGCCAGACGGCTCGCCGAGGAACACGAAGTGAAGCTGGGGGGAGGGGGGGGGGGTCCACCGTTGGTCCAGGACGTCCGTTAGTCTTTAAATAATTCCACGTCTGTTAACTGGTCGCTAAAAACAACGTTAGATTCCAGATGTTTCTTCAGACGGACGTTTGAGAAAACAGCTGCTTTGTGTTTGTTTGTGTTAAATCAATGAATCAATATTTATTTTTTTTCAGACGTCCTTTTGCATTTCAATTCTTTTGTTTTCTTGAATTTCAGATTTTACTTCACAGGATTCTTTTGTCTTTTTAATAAACTTGTCTGGAGGCTTAACTGGACGTCTGCTGGAGTCTCTTCCTGTCTGCTTGATGATGACGACGCTAAACAATGAAAGTGGCGGCGGTGTTGCTACGGTAACGAGGGCAGCTCGACCCTCTCTGGTTTTTGTTTTTTACTCGTGAGTCACATTTAAATATTTATATTTATATATTACAACATTGTTCCAAATTCATAAATAAGTAGTGCAGTTTCCCCTTCGACCTCCACAACACCGCCAAAAAA
Source organism: Sebastolobus alascanus (assembly GCA_916701645.2). NCBI lineage: Eukaryota > Metazoa > Chordata > Actinopteri > Perciformes > Sebastidae > Sebastolobus > Sebastolobus alascanus. The sequence goes on along the minus strand of CAKAOJ020000036.1, from coordinate 2,561,315 downwards.
CTACAAACATGGCCGACCAGCTGCAGGTCATAGTCTACATGCAAACGTTAATGTGGAGGAAATATCTCACCAATCAGAGCGCTGCACCAGGAAGAACTTCAGCCAATCACAATCACTCTGAGCAGTGATGTCACAGAGGAAAGAGAACAATCAAGGAGACGAGCTGAACCAGATCAGACCTGAACCAGGTCAGACCTGCACCAGATCAGACCTGCAGCAGATCAGACCTGAACCAGATTAAACCTGTATGGAGGTTTAGTAACGACAAAATTAACTCCAGCTTTTATTTATTATAATTATAATAAATATTAATATTAATAATAATTCATTAATTGAATTCTAATGATGACAGAGAGACGCAGTGATCTGATTGGAGGAGCAGAGGGGCAGGGTTTGTTTTTTGTCGTTAATAAACTTCCGTACAGTCGTAAATAAACTGGATCCACAGCTGTTATTGTTATGAAACTCAGACTCAGTTTCCCATAATGTACGTGCTGAGTTCTGACCAAAGGAATAGAGTGAGAGTAGAACAGACATGTCCGTTCTACTCTCACTCTATTTCTATGATTCTGACAGGCAGCGATCACACTGACAGGTCCAGGGGCTGATGGGAAATGGAGTGCAGAGTGGGCAGAGAGACAGCGAGCAGCGTCTGTGTGCAACCTGACGGACAGGTGGAGGAGGGGCGGGGCAGGAGGCGGGGCTAGGGTAACACTTTAAATCTAATCCCATCCTTAAGAGCTATCGGCCAGTTATGACCATATATGGATATGACCATATGTGGAGATCCCCCCGCCATACGGCCATATATGGATGTCCTGCTGCTATCTACACCAGAGAAGAATCAACGGGTCCAGTTCCCAAAACCTGCCCAGAATCTGTCCCCAACTGGTCCAGAACTGGAGGAGAACTGGTCCAGAACTTTTCCAAATTAGAACTTTTCCAGAACTGGCCCCAAACCAGTCCAGAACCAGTAAGTGCTGATTCAGAGCCAACCCAGAACAGGTCCAGACCCAAGTCCAGAGCCGGGTTGACGTCACTCGGAGTCGGACTCCAGCGGAGCGGTCTCGTCTAAGACGACTCTCTTCCGGCGCTTGGCAGCGGCGGCCCGGGCCCGCTGCTCCTCCTCCAGGTGGGCCTTCTTGTGGCGTGAGAAGCTGGACGAGTGCATGAAGGTCTTGTTGCAGGCGGCGCAGGTGTAGGTCTTGGTCTTGGCGGCAGGGAGTCCAGTCTTGACCTGGAGCTGCTTCTGGTGGTGGTGCTGTTGCAGCTTCCCCCGCACGCCGCCGTCCACCACCCTGTGGGTCTGCTGGTGCCTTGCCAGGCTGGAGGCGTGGCTGAACCGCTTCCCGCACTGCGTGCAGCTGTGGCGAACGGCTCCGCCCCCCTCCTCCTCCTCGGAGGTGGCGGAGCCCCGTTTGGCGGCCCGCACCGCCCGGCGGCGGCGGTTCTTCTTGCAGAGGGTGTAGAAGTTTGGCTTGTCGCGGGAGCAGAGCTTGAGGCGGATCTTGAGGTCTGACGAGGTCTCGCCGAGGTTCTCCTTGCCGGGCGTATAGTTGTCCAGCAGCTCCTTGACGTGGGTCACCTGATGTTTGGACAGCTGCGTGGACGTCCTGAAGCTCATGTCGCACTGCGGACAGGCGTAGAACTTATCGCCGCCATGACTCTGAATAATGGCGGTTGCCACGTGCTGCTGTTGCTGCTGCCTCTGCTGCTGCCTCTTGGTCTTCTTGTTCTTGCCGCCGGCCTTCAGCGAGTGGCGCAGGGCGCCCACGTTGGGGCCGACGGCGGCGTCCTTGGGGACGCCTTTTCCTTTCTTGTGGATGAGGCGGTGGCGTGAAAGGCTGGAGCTGTGGTTGAACTCCTTGCCACAGATGTTGCAGGGGTGGATCCGCCGCTTCCCGTGCATCCGCAGGTGACTCCCCAGCATCCTGACAGGAAACACAAACACACCGCGAGCAGAGTGAGGACACAACGAGGAAACAACGAGGACATAACAAGGAAACGACGAGGACACGACGAGGAAACGACGAGGACACGACGAGGACACAACATGGAAAAAACGAGGAAACAACGAGGACACAACGAAGAAACAACGAGGAAACAACGAGGAAACGAGGACACAAAGACGAAAAAACGAGGGAACAACGAGGAAACAACGAAGAAACAACGAGGAAACAACGAGGACACACCGAGGAAACAACGAGGAAAAAACGAGGACACAAAGAGGAAAAAACGAGGAAACAACGAGGAAACAACGAGGAAACAACGAGGAAACAACGAGGACACAAAGAGGAAACAACGAGGACACAACGAGGACACAACGAGGACACAACGAGGAAACAACGAGGACACAACGAGGACACAACGAGGAAACAAAGAGGAAAAAACGAGGGAACAACGAGGAAGCAACGAAGAAACAACGAGGAAACAACGAGGACACAACGAGGACACAACGAGGACACAAAGAGGAAACAACGAGGAAAAAACGAGGAAACAACGAGGAGACAACGAGGAAAAAACGAGGAAAAAACGAGGAAACAACGAGGAGACAACGAGGATACAACGAGGACACAACGAGGACACAAAGAGGAAACAACGAGGACACAACGAGGAAAAAACGAGGAAACAACGAGGAAGCAACGAAGAAACAACGAGGAAGCAACGAGGAAACAACCAGCAAACAAAGACGAAAAAACGAGGAAACAACGAGGAAACAACGAGGACACAACGAGGAAACAACGAGGAAACAACGAGGACACAACGAGGACACAACGTGGACATCATCTTAATGAACATGTCATTGAATTTTCCATTAAAGAAAAGTTAGTAAATGTTTGTGTATGTTGTCAATTCTAATTCTAAATAACTGATTGATTATCGATGGTTGAGTCATGAGTTTGTGTTTCTACCCACCTGCTGCCTTTGAAGCTCATCCCACAGTGGGGGCAGGTGTAGCGTGCCTCCTGATGCGACGGCTCCAGCGCCCGTTTGGCGGGCGGCAGCCCCCCTACGCTCTTCCCAGTGTGCGTCTGCTGGTGGCGGTAGAGGCTGGAGGCGTGGCTGTAACACTTCCCGCAGTAGCTGCAGCGGTACTGCCGCTCGGTCGGCTCGAAGTCGGCCTGGTCCGAGTCCACCTCGCCGTCCAGCTGGCTGCTCCCCGCCTCCACCAGCACCTCCTGCTCCTCCTCGGTGTCCTCCTCGTCAGAGTCAGAGTCTGTCTTTATCTCCACGCTTTGCTCCGTCACCTCGCAGGGGTAAACCTCTTCGTAGGGAGCGAAGAAGGCCTCGTCCGTCTCGATCTTCAGCTGCTCAGCCGTCAGGTCCGACGGGTCGTCCGAGTCCTTCTTCACGCAGGAGATGGTGAACTTGGAGCCGACCTCCGCCCACTTCACCACGTACTCGATGGGCTGCGTGTCCAGCTCCACCGTGATGAAGTCTGCACCCAGAGTGTCCGACTCCGACACCGCCAGCTCCGTCTCCGAGTCCTCCATCCTGAACCGAAGGAGGCCGGGGGGAGGAGGAAGAGGAGCAGCTCAGCTACAGCCCTGGGGGGGGGGGGGAAGAGGAGCAGCTACAGCCCTGGGGGGGGGGAGGAAGAGGAGCAGCTACAGCCCTGGGGGGGGGGAGGAAGAGGAGCAGCTACAGCCCTGGGGAGGGGGGGGGAGGAAGAGGAGCAACTACAGCCCTGGGGGGGTGGGGGGGTGGAGGAAGAGGAGGAAGAGGAAATGTTAGCATTTGCCCTCACAGCTCTCAGATTTATAAATATACAGACGCTGTTGTTATCAGTTCATAAACAGATCACTACGGGACGACCAATACGGGACGATCACTACGGGACGATCACTACGGGACGATCACTACGGGGCGATCACTACGGGGCGATCACGGGGCGATCACTACGGGGCGATCCCTACGGGACGATCACTACGGGACGATCACTACGGGACGATCCCTACGGGGCGATCCCTACGGGACGATCACTACGGGGCGATCACTACGGGGCGATCACTACGGGGCGATCCCTACGGGGCGATCCCTACGGGACGATCCCTACGGGACGATCACTACGGGACGATCACTACGGGACGATCACTACGGGACGACCAATACGGGACGATCAATACGGGACGACCACTACGGGACGACCAATACGGGACGATCACTACGGGACGATCACTACGGGAAGATCACTACGGGACGATCACTACGGGACGACCAATACGGGACGACCAATACGGGACGACCACTACGGGACGACCACTACGGGACGACCACTACGGGGCGATCACTACGGGACGATCACTACGGGACGACCAATACGGGACGACCAATACGGGACGACCACTACGGGACGACCAATACGGGACGATCACTACGGGACGATCAATACGGGATAGTGATAGTTTTATTACAGGTATATTGTGATATATATACAGTATATATATATATGTATATATCAAACATATCAAAATATGTTGTGATATATATTATAATGATAGTTGTACTACAGGTATATTGTGATATATATTATAGTGATAGTTGTACTACAGGTATATTGTGATAAATATTATATTAATCAGATATGACATGAATATGATATTAATCAGCTAATAATTAATGAGCTAAGTATAAAGACGTTTATATATTGATATAAATGATTTTCACTTTAACATCTGTAACTAACAACAGCATGTAGAAGCACTGATTGATTACCGATCACTGATCAATATTCTGTTGACTCCATTTACAGAACGTCTACAGAACCTGCCACCCGTCTGTCTACCAGCTACACTCATAGAATATTATAGATATAAAGACATAAATAAATATAAATTAATGTACAAGGAAAGAATATTGTGTTTCTGTCATCATCACATCAGAGCTAATATTGAAATAATTCAGCCCGTTAATTGATCAGCCAATTCACAGGAAACTAATCACATGTTAAATACATATAATAATAAAATAATCTGTGTTTTTTATACCTTATTTGGACATTTAGAGATTTCATTTAGAACAAATGTAAAAAGTCAGAATCACTGGATTAAACAGGGCATGAACTCCACTGATCTGTTGAATTATTAGACATTCAGAAAACACACCTATTTAACCTGTTGCCCTCCGGCCATCTGGTTTCTTCCCCCGGGCCATAAGAACTCTAAACACTGTCAAACAGTAAACACCCCACACTGTGCAATAATATTTATTATTATTTTAGTGAAATAGCTACACTATTTATAAACAGTTTCTAATTGCACTGATCTGGAGTAGCACTCCAAATATATCTGTGTTATGTAGGGAACGAACTGTGAATGTTATGTGTATAATGGTGGAATGAATGCGTATTATAGCTCTATGTTTCTTTTTATTTATTATTTTTTTAACTGTACTGTATTACAGGTATATTGTGATATATATACAGTATATATATATATATATACATATATATATATATATCCCTGTCAGGAGAAGCCCTTCAAATTTCGTTGTACCATGTACAATGACAATAAAGCTTTCCATCTATCTGACCAACTCAGTGATGTCACTGTCAATAATAATAAAGACAGGTGACCTCTGACCTCCCTGAGACATTTTTCCAGATTAATAAAAAGGGTGAATGTGAGCTTCATGACGTCACGTGAGCTCCCCCCAGATGTTCACATCAGCATCACGGCGCTCTGCGACATGAACCGAGCCCAGACCGCCGAACTGTTCTGGCCCGGTTCAGTCCAGCATGCAGCAGCGTTTCACTCATATTTAATATCAACATATATATATATATATAATACAGATGTCCTCATCACTGCACACCTCGCATCCATCACCAAACATGACCTATTATTCACATTCACATCTTATTCTGGGCTTTTTTTCTTTATTGCCGAATTTATTAAAAGATCATTTTGTTTGTTAAAATGCCTCATATTGTTTTATAGCATGGGTTGTGTTAGTGGTGCAGCTGGGATGGTTTAAATAGCGGTGGTTAGTGAGTGGAGGTCCGGGGCTCGGCCGAGCCTCAGTGTGATGAGGAAGCTCAGGACGGATTCTCTCTTCCCTCTAACTAAACTGTCAAAATAAAAGAGCAGCTCCGCGGGAATAAAGCCCGCGAACCGGACCTGGTGGGTGGACCGGGTCGGGATTCGGTTACTCACCGAGCCTTCGGGTGGCGGCACAGCGGCAGGAACCGGACGATTCTACCGGTGGAGACGGTCACAATAAACAGGAAGCAGGGGACGTGGACACAAAGCATTGTGGGAAAGGATTAAATGGTTGCGAAGAACGGAAGTACGGTGGATTGTCCTTCAAAATAAAAAACATGGTGAAATAAAATAAAATGGAAAAATACAAAAATTAATATAAAATTAAATATGAATACAGTAAACTGTAAAATAAAAATTAATATAAAATAAATATAAAGTAAACGGTAAAATAGAAAAGAATACAAAATAAATATAAATAAAGTAAACGGTAAAATAAATAATTATATAAAATAAATATAAATAAAGTAAACGGTAAAATAAAAAATAAAATAAATATAAATACAGTAAACTGTAAAATAAAAAATAATATAAAATAAATATAAATAAAGTAAACTGTAAAATAAAAATTAATATAAAAATAAATATAAATACAGTAAACGGTAAAATAAAAAATAATATAAAATAAATATAAATACAGTAAAATGTAAAATAAAAATTAATGTAAAATAAATATAAATAAAGTAAACGGTAAAATAAAAAATAAATATAAAGTAAACGGTTTATATAATACAATTGAATAAAATATAAAATAAAATTAAAGTTAAAACTGTATTATAGATATTTATTTGGGATATTAGAGTCTGATGGAGATGATGATGATGATGGAGGGATAGGAGGAGGAAGAGGAGGACGATGAAGAAGAGGACGAGGAGGAGGAAGTGGAGGAGGATGAAGAAGAGGACGAGGAGGAGGAGGAGGAGGAGAGAAAGGAGGGATAGGAGGACGAGGAAGAGAAGGAGAAGGGGTAGGAAGAGGAGAGAGAGAGAGAGGAGGAGGAGGATGAAGAAGAGGAGGAGGACGAGGATGAAGAAGAGGATGAGGAGGAGGGAGAGGAGGAGGAGAGGAAGGAGGGATAGGAGGATGAGGACGAGGAGGAGAAGGAGAAGGGGAAGGAGGAGGAGAGAGAGAGAGGAGGAGGAGGATGAAGAAGAGGGGGAGGACGAGGATGAAGAAGAGGATGAGGAGGAGGGAGAGGAGGACGAGGATGAGGAGGAGGAGAGGAGGAGGGAGAGGAGGAGGATGAGGACGAGGAGGAGAAGGAGAAGGGGAAGGAGGAGGAGAGAGAGAGAGGAGGAGGAGGATGAAGAAGAGGAGGAGGAGGACGAGGATGAAGAAGAGGATGAGGAGGAGGGAGAGGAGGACGAGGACGAGGATGAGGAGGAGGAGAGGAGGAGGGAGAGGAGGAGGACGAGGACGAGGACGAGGAGGAGGAGGAGGAGAGGAAGGAAGGATAGGAGGATGAGGACGAGGAGGAGAAGCAGAAGGGGAAGGAGGAGGAGAGAGAGAGAGAGGAGGAGGAGGATGAAGAAGAGGAGGAGACGAGGATGAAGAAGAGGATGAGGAGGGAGAGGAGGACGAGGATGAGGAGGAGGAGAGGAAGGAGGGATAAGAGGATGAAGAGGAGGAGGAGGACGAGGAACAGGAGGGGAGAGAGAGAGAGAGAGAGAGAGAGAGAGGAGGAGGAAGAGGAGGAGAAGGAGGAGGAACAGGAGGGGAGAAAGAGAGAGAGATAGAGAGGAGCAGCAGTAAATATTGAGGCCTCCTCTCCTCCGGTGGTTCTCCTGCTGTCACCGTAGCAGCGTCACCGCGTCTCTGGCAGCATTACCGGCTTTGTTCCGGTATTCTTCCTCCTTCACGTAAACACACACACGTACACACACGCGCACACGCGCAGACACACACACACGCACACACACACACACAAAAGCGCACACACTAACACACACACACACGCCGCCCCGCCGCTCCGCCTCGTTTTCCGGTCAAATCACAAAGATCATTTTCAACCCAAACACTTACGGTTCGACCCGGAACGGTCCCCGCTGTTACCGGAACGATCCCGCTGGTTCCGGTTCGGCCCTCGGGTGAGAATGAGTCGGTTCTCTCCGCCGCACCTCCGTCACATCCCAACCGGAGAGCACCGGAGAGCAGCGGCAGCCTGTCGGAGAGCAGCGGCAGCCTGTCGGCTAGCAACCGCTGCTGCGACGAGCCTGGCGGAGCGGCACAGAGCGGCACAGAGCGGAGCGGCGCGGCGCGGTGCGGCACAGAGCGGCAGGGCGCCCAGCAGAGTGGATGGGACGTTGCGGCTCAGAGGCGGCAGGCGGCGGACCGTCCGGATCCTCTCCGGTCTGTGATTGGTTGAGCTGCTGCGCAGCCTGCTCGGTGCATCGAATCTGATTGGCTGGCGGACTGAAAACCCGCAAACTGTGCCCAAATATCGCGAGGTGTCGTGAAGCTTCAGAACATGCCGTGGATCTGACAGGACCATGGACAGGACGGATAAAGTTCATGTTTTTATGATTATAACAGTATTTTTTTAATCCACTCTGAGTCATGAATGTATATTATCAGTTTATTAATCTCTGGTTTGTTGTGCATGTTGAACTCCTTTGAAAAATCAATAATTTTTATATAATCTTGCATCATATCTACTCTACACACAACTAATGATCATATCAGCAGATGTTTACAGTCTCCATAGGCTTCTGGTAAATTCAGCACTAAAATAGCACAATACTTATAGATTAAATTTCACAGAATTTAAACTTTTAATAATTCAGTCACAGTGCTGCCTGAGGTTCCCGCCCTTCACTGCCTACTGTGTAGCTGCTGGAAATGGTCGATTTGTGAATGGAAGTTCTGTCTTAAAGCGGCAGTAGGCAGTATATTGTTGGCATCATTGGGCAAAAATTCCATAATAACCTTTCAGCATATTGTAATTCAAGTGTTCTGAGAGAAAACTAGACTTCTGCTCCTCATCATTTCTCTGTTTTCAGGCTTTAAAAAAATCTGGCCCGCGACGGCAGACTTTGACCAATCACAGGTCATTTCAGAGAGAGAGAGCGTTCCTATTGGCTGTGCTCCGGTCATGTGACCAGAACTTGGCGTTCCTTTAGCAGATTTTACAATGGCGGCGGCGTCTCAAACTTTCTCATTTTACAGCTAAACAGTAACTACAAGAAGATTCTGAGAACATTTGAGAAGAGAAATAGTCATTACAGTAACAGAATATTGATTCATATTTGATCAGCGCTGCCTAGTTTGACCGTTTGGTCGGAGTTCGCGAGTGATTGCTAGCCGGCTCTCATAGACGGCAGCTGGACTGCGGACCTTGTTTTCCTCCGGTAAGTGAAATCCTTCAGATGCCGTTAGGAGCACCGGAGGACACAGTAGGACACAGAGGAACATGATTTTTTTTCAGGTTACCCGTTTCATTTACTACTGTCACGATATAGCGACCGTTTTATAAAATAACTTTTTTAAATCATAATCGCTCCAATCTCGCCTACTTCAGCTTTAACTTTGGGATCAAACTTTGAGACAATCCGAGACTACGAGACACAAATATGGAGCACAAACAGCATTCTGGGTCTCAGTTAACCTTTCAATGGTCCAGTGGATCAACAACTAAAAGATACAGATAGATGTTTCTTCATTAAGCTGAAATAAAAAATCATTTTAGTCACATCTAGGATCAGTTTACATAAACCATAAAATAAATCATATATAAGGGATAATGTACAGCGAGCCGGTCATTATTGTGAAATAAACCTCTTCAGGGCGATGGGGTTTATTTCACAATAATGACCGGCTCGCTGTACATTATCCCGCTTATTACACGGCTACTTACTGAAGAAATCAATAATTTGACACAAAAACAGTCCTCAAGAGTCTGACATCAGAATGCACCCATAGCAACGGCCTGTTATAAAGAAATAACAGACATTAGAACGCCGTGATTAACCAATCAGAATCAAGTATTCAACACAGCTGTGTAATAATATATAACAGATGACTCCAACATGTCGGTGAGTGTGAGTCACCAGCAGGTGGAGCTCTCTGCCTTCACCTCAGTACCACACCACAGAGGAATAAGAGGTGCAATTTGCAATGAATTCTGGGAAGTGAAGTGAATGAAACTGCAGTCAAGGAGAAGTGGTTAGGAAAGGACTGCAGCCTTGGACTCGTCTCACCTTAAACTGCACCTGTACGTTGACTTGGTTGACTTGTTGACCAGATGAAGAACAGATTTGGACTCGTCTCCACTAACTGGTGGCTCCTGCGGATCATAAACTGATCTGTGGACAGAGTTCAGTAAACTGTTCTGGGGTCAGCTGAGGATTCTCAGTAATAGCCGTTTGTCACGTGTGGATCATCTGTCTGTGTTGAACATCTTTGACCTCCAGACTCACCTGAACCTGTTTGACTGACAGCTGCAGGTAAACAGTCTGTCAGAGTCTCATCAGGTCCAAACACTCTGTTCAGGGCCTGGTAGACCCTGTCAGTAATCAATAAAAGTAACAATCACGGCAGCTGTCAGATAAATGTAGTGCAGTATATTAACAGTAGTACTTCAAGTATAAAGTAAAGTGTAGTAAAAATACCCTCAGTACATGTAAGTTACTCTGAACCTGAGATGGTGGCGTGTTCAGTGATGTCATAGTGATGTCACAGCTCTGTCTATCAGTGTCCTCCTGCTGGTGGGTGTGACCTCATCAGCTGCAGTAAACAGGAAGTTTATCAGTGTGTTATCAGTGTGTGCGTGTGTGCGTGTGTGAGGTCATGTTTTAAAGATCATTCTGGTTGATTCCACTTGTGCTCTTATTTTGGTAGTGTTGCCCCTCAGTTACAGTTAAACTGGACACTTTCAGAATAAAGTCCCTTCAGTTAAAGTTAAACTGGACATTTTCAGAATAAAATACCCTCAGTTTAAGTTAAACAGGAAACTTTCAGAATAAAATATCCTCAGTAAAAGTGATGTCACAAACACAGCGATGATGTCAGCATGTTTTATTACTGTAGAGAATCACAGAGAGTACTGATGACATCACAGCTCTATATGCCAGAAGCCCCGCCCCCACAAAATCGTCACACCAGAGCTTCAATAAAAAGCACCAATCACTGCTGACTGCAGAGTTATGTTACCGGACAGACTGCAGGACGCTTCCACCAGACGGCATTCTGGGAAACACAGTTATTTATTCTGTAGTTGTTAGAAATGTGTTTTCTACCCTGAACTGAGTCTTCCAGGTGGTGTTACGACACATGACCAGTTCCACCAATCAAACTAGAGGTCTGCCTGCAAGACGTAACTCAGGGCATAGAAACAGAGGCTTTTAATTTGAAAGATCCAACAGCTGTTTCCTCTCACACTGTTTACACTTTATACACACTTTCAAATAATAATAACAATATTAATCAAACAGTGTGGGAGAATGTCACCCCCTGTTGATCGGAGGACCAGAATGCACCTATTAATGAATCTATTAATACACCTACTAATAAATGTATTGATAAATCTATTAATACACCTACTAATAAATGTATTAACAAAATAATGCTGCAGCGCCTCCACTCAGCTGGTGGTCACTTGCGGTACTGCAGCTCATTCTGACTCCGTTATTAATCTTTGAGTTATTAAGTTCTAATCTTTGAAGCTTTTATATTTATGAAAAGAGACTTTAAAGTGCGTCAGAATCCCTACTGAGCATGTGCAGAGCACAGCATCAGTCGTGATGCGAGCAGCGTGCAGTCTGTACAGGAAGTAGATCTCTGCAGCGGAGCAGTTTGACAGGAAAACAAGAAGAAAAGCAACATTATTCTGTTAAATGAAGAAATAAAGTGAAATAAAAACAAGCTCCATTAAAATAAAGGCTACTTTATGTCTAACTTTAACCCCGCCCCTTCGACCTCACGTTGGCCTTTCAGGCTCCGCCCCCTCTCCTCCTGTCAGGATCAGCCGATGAAATGCATTCTGGGACATGTTGATGAAAATGAAGCTGAAGCCTCTGAACGTTTCGTCCAATAAAAAGAAGAATAATAACTAATTATTAATCAATAATCAAAAGAGTGACTGAAGGTATGAAGGGAAAACTGATATTCTCTGAGATTATAGTCGTAAATTTACGATAAAATAATATAGTTATTTTATATATAGTTATTTATATGATTATAAAGTCATACATTTATGAGAACAAAACATTTTATTCTCTGAGATTGAAGTGGCAAATTCATGAGAAAAAAAACTTTGCTCAGCTCTTCAAAATGTCTCAAATAAAAACTAACAGATCAGATCTCCGTTAATCAATCAACTTGTATGATAATCATATTAAGTTTCATTCATTTTAGTGAAACTAATCCAGTATCGTCTGATTCCAGCCACTCTCTTCTGTTTCATGTTTCACTGTAAACTAAATATTTTATATGTGAAGATTTCACGTTTGGCTCTGTGACGTTTCATTCACAGAAAATCTAAAAATTAACATTAATATTATTAAATCTTAATAATGTTATATTAACATTATTAATATTGTTAATCTTCATATTGTTTAATCAACACCTGAGCTGATGAAGCCAGTGAGACGCAGCTGAAAACTCTACGACCCTTGAGTCACACTAACTTGAGAGAATTTGGAGAAGCATTGATCTGTGGGTACTTGATCCTGATTGGAGGAGAGCTCAGCGAAAGAAGGCGGCGGCGTTGGTTAGATTGATGCGGTCGTGTGCGCTGATCAGCGATAAAGTGATTCCCAGAGGAGAGAAGAAGAAGAAGAAGAAGAAGAAGAAGAAGCATCTTCATCATCATCATCATCATCATCGTCACATCTGGAGGGAAAACAGAGACGGACATTAAAGGAGTGTGTAACGTTAATACTCGGACTATAAGGATGTATATATACTGTACATGCAGCAGCGTCATCATGCAGATGGTTTCAGGAACCACTGGGAGGAAACAGGAGGATATAAAACTATAGAAACTAACAGACGGACGTGGACTCACCTGTTCAGCAGCTCTGTGAAGCCACTTCTCTTTGTCTCCGCCCACCTTCATACAGGAGAACAGGTCACAGACGGACGGCAGCGCCAGGCGCTCCTGACAGGAAGTAAGCACAGCCAGGTCAACAACACTAACCCGGTCCAACACATGACACATCTGTACTGGTCTCAGTGGTCTCTACTGGTCTCAGTGGTCTCTACTGGTCTCAGTGGTCTGTACTGGTCTCAGTGGTCCTGTTACCTGAGCCTGACTCCTCTTCTTCAGCAGCCATTTGTCCTCCTCTGCTGCTGGGCTGGGCTGACCTCCTGACCCCCGGGTCTGTCCTGGAAGCACCCAGAGATCTGGATCCAGAGGGTTCTGGAACGGGGACAAGGAGGAGGAGGAAGGCTTGAACTGGGAGCTGTGCTCCTCCCTGCTGGCCTTCCAGCCAGAGAGTGAGGAGGTGTTGGAGGTGTTGGAGGTGTTGGAGGGGTGGAGCCAGGCCTCCAGGATGGCCTGGACCTGAGGACACAACAACAACTAATCAATAATCAATAATGAATATAATAGTTTTATTGATCTAATAATCTGATTGGTTGACGGATGTTGAAGCTGAACTGAATGAATCCAGATCAAATGTCACCTTCTGTTCCTGCTCCAGGTGGTGCAGGGTGGGCGTGGCGTGCTTTGAGGTGGGCGTGGCGTCCTTGGCGGCAGGTGTGGCCTGCTTGGTGGTGGGTGTGGTTTGCTTGGCAGCGTCCTTGGTGGCGTGCTGGTCTACAGGGACCCCGTTCTTGTCCCGTCCGTCCTGCCGGAGCAGCCAGTGGCTCAGAGCGTCCCTCCCACAGTTCTCGTCACAGACACAGTCGGCGTATGAGGAGCAGACCTCGTTGGCCCTGCAGTTCTGCTGCACCGGCACCACCTGCTGAAGCCACGCCTCCAGGGCCGCCGGCGTTGGGGGGGCCGCGGGGGAGGCGGGCGGAGTCTTCAGGCACTTGAGCAGGCCCAGGTTCTCGATCTCCATGGCCTTGGTGGTCTGGCAGCAGGAGGAGCAGTCGGCGGGGGGGTGGCTCGACCCCGCCAGCCAATCGCTGGACGACCAGCCGCCCTCGAACGGCTTCAACACACGCCGCCACCGCTCGGCGTCTGACATGGTCTCCATGGCAACAGTGGCCGGGGTGATGAGCCAGTCGCTCAGCTCCTCCTCTTCCTCTTCCTCGAGAGCGACAGCGAGCTCTGATTCGTCGATCTTCTCGATGGAGAAGGAGGAGCTGCAGCTGCTGTAGGTCCGCTCCCTGCTGGCGGCGGTCTGGTCCTGGAGAAGCCACGCCTCCAGGTCCCTGAGCTGACCCCAGGCCTGCAGGAAGTCCATCGAGGCCAGCACGGGACAGGAAGTCTGACACAAACACACAGGAAGTGACATGTGACCAACAGGAACTACATGGAGCCGTCTGGTGTCTGTGGTTAAACAGCACCAGAGCAGTGATCATCAATACGGTAACCATGGAAACATGTGAATGACTGAAGAGGAGCTCCACCATGATGGTCTGGAGTATCAGACACCACAGAGTGGATCTCAGGTGGGCTCTTCCCTCACCTTGCTCTCCTTGTGTGCCATCAGCCAATCCTGAGGGTTCTTGCTGGACTGGTAACCAATAGGAGCGTTGCTTGATGGACGAGTTCCTAGCAGCCAGTCACCCAGAGCTACGGCCTCCATCTTCTGAACAGAAACACATCAAACAACATGTCACCTTCCTGCTTCTATCCCCTTTAATCCTCCTGTTTTCCACCGGAGTCTGGTGTATTCTGAGGGTTCATGTGCTGAACTGATTGAATGTTACAGGTGAGTCTCTGTGTCTACCTGCTGGGTGCAGTTACCTGTTTCTTGGCAGCGATTGGACAGCTCTGAGAGGACACGCCCTCCACCAGCTGCAAACAGGAAGTACAGAAAACACATGGTCATCATCACGTCCTCAGACACAACACCTGTGTGTGTGTGTGTGTGTGTGTTTGTGTGTGTATGTGTCACCTGAGCCGTGATGCTGCCGAACGAGGTGATGGCGAGCCTCAGAGAGCGAGTGTCGGCGTGGAAACTCATCTCAGGTGTTTCCTCTGGCGTCAGACTCAGAGAGGACAACCTGCACACACAGGAGGAGAAAACAAACACACCCAGCAGTTACACCACACTCACCTTCATCATCATCATCATCATGTGTGTGTGTGTGTGTGTGTGTGTGTGTGTGTGTGTGTGTGTGTGTGTGTGTGTGTGTGTGTGTGTGTGTGTGTGTGTGTGTGTGGGTGTGTGGGTGTTTGTGTGGGTGTTTGTGTGGGTGTGTGTGGGTGTGTGTGTGTGTGTTTGTGTGGGTGTTTGTGTGTGTGTGTGTGTGTGTGTGTGTGGGTGTTTGTGTGGGTGTTTGTGTGGGTGTTTGTGTGGGTGTTTGTGTGTGTGTGTGTGTGTGTGTGTGTGTGTGTGTGTGTGTGTACTTACTTCTCCATGCAGCTGGTCAGCTGGTTGTTCAGGTCTTTGCTGCTGCTGGAGTTCTGCAGCTGATGGACGATCACATCAAACTGACCTCTGAGCTGAAAAACAAACACCCAATAAACACAGTCAGTAACCAGTATGACCAGTATGACCAGTATGACCAGTATGACCAGTACAACCAGTATGAGCAGTATGAGCAGTATGAGCAGTATGAGCAGTATGAGCAGTAGAGAGGGAGCAGGTACCCGGTGCAGCTGGTGCAGCTGCTGCTGCAGAGTTTCAGTCTTCACTTGTTCCAGCAGCTCGATCTGCCCCAACAGCCACACCTCCCTGCAGCGCAGAGCCTCCTGCTGACGGCTCACACAGCTCTGCAGCTCCGCACGCACCTGAGACACAATGTGAGACAAACAGGTGAGACAGAAGAGTAGTTCCAGGGACTAAAAGTCACAGGAAAACCCAGCTTATATTATATATCTGCAAATATTACAGAACATCACAGAATTGACAAGTCACATTTACCTGAAGAGGTTCAGAGAGTTGGAGTAGAATGCACTAGACTACAGCAGACTACAGTAGAGTCCAGCAGACTACAGTAGAGTCCAGCAGACTACAGTAGAGTCCAGTAGATGAAGCTGTTCTCAGTCTGTCAGTGATATGAACTCGACCCTCTCTCTCCAGTGTTTTATATGCCGACTCTACCACACACACACACAGGTAACATGACCTAACCTGTCCATGGTAAATTGAGCCTGGGCTACCGCGGCAACCGCAGGGGCAGGACCGAACAACAGGTGGACTTAAAGTGTTTGTGGAGTTTCAGACCACACACACACACATTGTACGGTGAATCATGGCAACTAGCAGGAGATAACCACGGTATGGTAACTAGAGGTCGACCGATTTATCGGTCGGCCGATTAATCGGGCCGATTATTTGACATTTTTTCATAATCGGCATCGGCCGATGCCTGAGCATATTAAGCCGATTATCAAGCAGGCACATCTGCGGGCAGCCCAGTGTTGTTGTTGCTGTGGAGCACTTGTGACACCGCCCCTTGTGTGTCAATCAAATTGGCATTCTGCCGGGAGAAACCGGTAGGCTTAAATTCTTCTCTTTCAAAGCCCTATATATTTAATTGGTTAGATACGAAATGCTCCGACGTTATCAATTCTGTTTTTGGTAACGGAGAATTTCTCTCCGTAGGTAACGTTAGCTGTGTGCGGGGCGGAGCAGCTCTCACATACACGCTGCGCTGTGTTCACACACACACAGAGATTCTGCTCTTAGTAACTATGGCGGAGAACCTAAACTTATGACGCGTGATTACACTTTACTAGAGTTGATGCTTTCAATGCTTGTCATAAGTGCCAGTTTGCGTGTGAGGACGGAAACACGAGCAATTTGTCGAAACATTTAGCAAAAAGTTCACTTCCTCATTAAACGTCTCTATGGGTCCTTCATAGCGTCTATGACGTCACCGCTGTGTAATACGAGTGAACAAAGTTATTATTATGTTTTGATCACTTAGATTATGACCATATAGCTTGTAACAGTGTCTGTCAACAAACATAAATAAAAAACATGCTTTAGGACAGTTTTGGAAAGGTGCTTAAAAGGTTTTGAGCCCTGTACTATTACTACTATTAACCATCATGCACAAAATAAAATATGCACTGCAGTGCAGACACAAAATGCAAATTGGAGAGACAGACCATAAGTGTTGTTCAATAAATGTTTACTTAAGTTAAGACATTTTGTGTATTATTTGTTATTATTAAGCTGTTATATTTTATCAGATGGAGGAAAAAAAGAAAACCAGCCAAACATATCGGCAAAAAAAAAATCGGCATCATATATCGGCCATCGGCTGTCCTGATTCTGTAAAAAATCGGCATCGGCATCGGCCATAAAAAACCCATATCGGTCGACCTCTAATGGTAACCAGCAGCACCTCCCAGAGGAGGAGGTGCTGGTGGGTGAGGAGGTCCAGTTCATCCACCAGCAGCAGCATCTCCGCCCGGTTTCTATGTTTACATATGTTACATATGTTTCCGTGGCCGTACGTCCGTGGCGATACCACCACGCTACTGAGAAATGTCGTTAGACTAGTAACGCCGTTACTTGTACGCCGGTACTGCCCAACACTGGATGTAACGGTACACTGATGCTGCTCACTCGCTCTCGCAGCTCATTTGTCAACTGGCGGTTACAGCGTTCTCTCAGGTTGAAAGATACCAACGTTACCCGTTAACATGATGACAGATCAATGTTTAAACAGACAGACAGACGAGGATGAGGAGGATGAAGGTACTGACCTCTCTAGTGTTTTCTCTCAGCTGCTGCTCGGCCTTCATCACGCCGTTGATGGCGTCCTCCAGCTGATCCTGGGCCTGCCGGCATTGCTTCAGTCCGCCCGCTGCTGCCACCTCCGTCAACGGCATCCTGGAAGCACACAGCGTCAAAATAAAACCAAACTGGATCTGGACTGACAGATAAAGATCTACAGCGAGGTAGCTTCTTGTTCAGGTCCTTCTCATTTATCAACAGCGAGGGTAGTTTCCTGTTCAGGTCCTTCTCATTTATCAGCAGCGAGGTAGTTTCCTGTTAAGGTCCTTCTCATTTATCAACAGCGAGGTAGTTTCCTTATTCTCATTTATCAACAGCGAGGTAGTTTCCTTATTCTCATTTCAAAACTGATGGTGAAACTTTCTCTTCTGTTTTCTTCACTTCTGCTTTTCACTTTACTTCCGTCAACATTTTATTGCTGTTTCTATGTTAAATATTAATTAAACACTGTTAAAACACAAGCAGCTCCTTTAGATTTTATTTAATTTAACTATGTCTGCTACAGTGAGGTCAGAGGACATTCTTTAGTTTGTATTTTTGATTTGTTTTTAAATATTTCATTAATTCTCCTTCAGAATAATATTTACAATCATCAGGTGGTGGAACTGGTTTCATTCTTACTCTAAATGAAACCCAAAAAACAAAAACAAATGTATTATCCATCACCATCAACGGCCGCATTAGATAGATAGATAGATAGATAGATAGATAGATAGATAGATAGATAGATAGATAGATAGATAGATAGATAGATAGATAGATAGTCTTGACCACACAGGTGAGTCCTGACAGAAGGAGGGTTTACTGCAGCATCTGTTTGTTCAGGTGTTTCTATTCTTCTGCTCACACTGTGACTGACTCAGCTGACTGCAGATCAGTGTTTGATCCAGCCGGCTGTGTTGTGGTGAAGGCCACCGACTGGTCAGAGGGCTGGTGGGACACCAGGATCCACTGGGATTAAACCAGTCACACCACTAAACTATTTTCAGACCCATCTGGACACTAATAAACCTCCACCTGACACACTGGCGTTGGTGGAGGTGATAGTGGACGTGGCCTCAGGGCGCGGCGCTGCTTCGCTATCAGCTGGAAACAGTCAGTCAGCTGATGAGAACCACGCTGAGGAAAAACATCAAACGTGACCTTAGACCTTCACACTGCTGTGTTTTTTCTGACCAGAGTCCTGCTACATTCTGGCTCATTTTAGCCCACTGTCTCTGCATCATGTCTGTCCTTGTTTTTAAACATACTACACATTTATTGTCCTACTGTCTCAAGCTGTGTTGTCCTTGTTTTTAAACATACTACACAGTTATTGTCCTACTGTCTCCAGCTGTGTCGTCCTTGTTTTTAAACATACTACACAGTTATTGTCCTACTGTCTCCAGCTGTGTCGTCCTTGTTTTTAAACATACTACACAGCTATTGTCCTAATGTCTCCAACTGTGTTGTCCTTGTTTTGAAACATATACATTTATTGTCCTACTGTCTCCAGCTGTGTCGTCCTTGTTTTTAAACATACTACACACATTTATTGTCCTAATGTCTCCAGCTGTGTCGTCCTTTTTTTTAAACATACTACACACATTTATTGTCCTACTGTCTCCAGCTGTGTCGTCCTTGTTTTTAAACATACTACACAGCTATTGTCCTAATGTCTCCAACTGTGTTGTCCTTGTTTTGAAACATATACATGTATTGTCCTAATGTCTCCAGCCGTGTTGTCCTTGTTTTTAAACATACTACACACATTTATTGTCCTAATGTCTCCAGCTGTGTCGTCCCTTTTTTTAAACATACTACACACAATTATTGTCCAACTGTCTCCAGCTGTGTTGTCCTTGTTTCAGCAGTATGTCTATTTCTGTGTGAGTACATAAACCAGAGTCAAAGTCCTTGTATGTGTTCACATAGGTCAGCGTTTCTCAACGGGGTTGTTCAGAGGACATCGGGGGGGGGCTGGAAGCAATATTTTTCTAAGGGGGGTGTTTGAACTTTACACCAAAGATTCATGACAAGACGAGTCGAAACTTGCAACTACTTGCAAAAGAATGTGGTCTGCAACATGAGAAAACCTGCCAGTTTACAACAATGCAACTATATGAGACGGTGTATCATCTCCACAGCAACGACTCTTTACTTCAGTGTTTCTGTCAGCTTTCTGTAGCGCTGCTCCATATGCTGCCTTCACTGGAACGGGACGTCAGAGGATCATCTCTATAAACTTTTCACCAACATGGCGTTTACATTTCTGATTAGCTGCTGTTTATGATCAGTAACAAGACCTAATCAAATTTCTAACCGTTGCAACACTTAAATATCTCTTCTATTCACATGCGTTTTTAATGATATAACACAGAATAATAATAATAATAATAATATAAATAAATAAATAATAGATCTACATAATAATAATAATATTAATCAACATTAATATTTAGGATGACAATTAGCCTACATTTTATTTGATGGGGGGTGGTAAGGGACGTGGATAATGGATAGGGGGGCTGCTAGCCCAAAAAAGTTTGAGAACCACTGACATAGTTGGACAATAAAACTCAGCTATAAGTAACGTTACAGTACATCAGAATGTACTTAAATATCCTAAGTAAAAGTACTTGTTATGCATAGAACTGGCCTCAGATAGTGTTATAACAGTATATATTATCTTATTACACATGTATTAAGTACAGTAGTATTTTACTGTCAGGATGGAGAACTGAAGTACTTTATAAACAGTATATATTAGGATGATCACAGGTTTTAGGAAAAGAAAGCAATATTAAAGTCGAGTCTGATGTTATCTTACACATAACAGAATGATCCAGTCACTTCCACACAGTGAGGCATACAGCTGATTAATCAAACACTGGTATCGGATCGGTACTCGGTATCAGCCGATACCCAAAACCCAGGTATTGATATCGGGACTGAAAAAGTCAGATCGGTGCATCCCTAACTTTAATCTGAATATTCACAGTGGTGGAAACTAGCCAAGTACACGTCTGAAGTACTTGTACCGTACCTCTATCTAGTTATCTATTTTGAGTATATTCATTTGATGTTACTTAAAATTTCTACTTTTATCTAACAAAGTTTCTAAAACCTGTGATCAGCCTAATGTATACTTTGCTGTATATAAAGTACTTCCATCCTGACAGTAAAATACTACTGTACTTTAAACGTGTGTAATAAGATAATACACACTGTTATAACACTATCCGGTGCCAGTTCTATGCGTAATAAATACTTTTACTTTCTATATTTAAGTACATTCTGATGTAGTGTAACGTTACTATTAATAAAGGAGTATATTTATATTATGGTATTTACTACTCCACCATTGAATATAAGCATCTTAATGTGTCCTAATGATTAACTTCAGTTTATATTTTAGAATTAGATAACAGATATTAATGTTCAGAGTTTCCAGAAGGACAACAATGTTTAAACTTAAACTTAAAACACACACTATCTGGACTATCTGCACTATCAGCAACCACCTCTTCTATTCCACTGGTGCACTTTAAACTTAAATTGTAATTGTACATATACATCTATTTATTGCAGACTACACTTTTTTTATTGACGGACGATAAACACCATGCTCACTCACCATGTATATTCTGTATATTCTGTACCTCTATTTATTGTTAGTTAATTCTCTGTTCTCCTACCTCATGTTTCTGACTCACTGCTGGAAAAAAAACACCTGAAAAAGATCCGGAAAAACACGCCGCGTCCTCAGCTGTGAGATCAGCGGCTGATAATTACAGTTTGTGACTGCAGTGACGAGCTCAGCGGAACAAGGAAACAGCCTGTCCGCCATCACTGTGGGTCGACCCGCACGTACACAGAGCAGGGGGAGGGGAGGGGGGGGGAGGGAACAGCCCGCTGTTATCTCACACAAACACACTTATTGCACATATTAGTGATTACATAGGATGTGCCAGAGGCCGCTGCACACAGCTGATAACTCTGTTTATCATTAACCCAGAGTGAACAGCGTTCAGGTCTCTCAGAGTTCAGGTCGCCGGACTCCATTGAGAAACACGTGATGTTTACTTTAATCCGGTTTGCACAGCTGGCAGAAAACAGCTGGCACAACAACTTCACACTTTCTCCAGGTATCAAAGGTCACCTCGTAAATCGGCTTACAGATAATCAACCCAGCAGCTCTTCATTATAAGAAAATATCTACTTTTACACTCATAGCCCAGCACTCACACAGCCCTCAGCTGGGGGTTTTACTGGAAGGAAACTATGAGGAGTCACCTGTAAAAGATGTTATAGTGTTACAGGTGACATTGTTAGGTGAGCTATGAGTATGCCGAATTACAGATTGGATATATAAGTAACGTGTACGGTAATTAAAAACTAATGTTACAGCGCGTACAACCTTCCCGATCAATGGTAACCCTTAAATTTGCATTTTTTTGGAGGGAACCTGGCTTTAGAGTCTTACAACACGTGAACCTAAAGAACCAGCTGGAAATCAACATAAAACTTTATAACTACAGGGATGGGATGATTAAAGCCTTTTAAAGGAACTAAAAACACCTGTAGATGTTATTAATGTTTGTCTATTATCTTACAGACTAGAGGTCATAGTGTGTTTTTAGCTAAAGTAACTAGCTAGCTAACGTTAGCTCGGCTAAGCTAACTAGCTAGCAGACTCTTCCGATGTGATTAAAGGTGTTTTTGTGATCCGCAGACGGTTGAACTCACCGGGCGCCTTTAGTCGGGACTCTCGTCTTCGATGACATAAATAATCCAAGTTAGATCGGAGACACGTTAAAGTGGAAAAAGAGCTCCT
The DNA here is from genome assembly GCA_916701645.2 of Sebastolobus alascanus. Lineage (NCBI taxonomy): Eukaryota > Metazoa > Chordata > Actinopteri > Perciformes > Sebastidae > Sebastolobus > Sebastolobus alascanus. The sequence continues at coordinate 2,538,651 of CAKAOJ020000036.1, read as the reverse complement.
GTAATAGCCGGCGTTTCCCACCAGCTGCGAGCCAATGTCACGATTAAATCAAGGGAAGAAAAAAAGAAAAACATACAGGGGTGAATGAGTCTCGCGAGAACTGATAGCAACATCCCGTTGGATCCCGTTACTGCCCCCTGCTGGTGACTCTGATGTAACTGCAGCTGGCCCATTATGCTTCTACTGCAGTACATTCAGTGGAGTATTTTATAATGTACTACTACTACATTTTATTTACAGATTCAGATAATTAAAACAAAATCTAATCAACTAATAAATGATGATTATTATAGATTAAACTATCAGCAGTATATAAAGTCATTATGGTCTCTATGGGGCGGAGGGGGACAAAGGAGGACGGTCTGCAGGACAGTTAATGCACAGTTAATGCACACCGTGCACTTTAATAGACTGAACCACTTTAATTCTGCACACTACAAAAAAAAAAAAAAAAAAAATCTCTACTTATCCTGCATTATATTCCATATCTGACATTTCTTAATATCTATATCTCCTTTTTTTTAACACCCAGCACTATATCACTTTCTGCACTACATTCACTTTTTCTTTAAATAGTCCTGTATCTCAGTTGTTTATCCTGCACTATATTCATTTTTAACAGTTCCCTTGCACATAGCATTTTTTGTTTTATACTCTGTATTACTTACATGTGTCTTGTTACTACTTGTGTCGTTTTTACTAATATGTGTACTACTCACCTGTGACGTTTTCTTACTAACATGTGTACTACTTACCTGTGACGTTTTTACTAATATGTTTACACTATGGAACTGTGATGCTGGAAACTTGAATTTCCCTCAGGATCAATAAAGTTACTATCTATCTATCTATCTATCTATTAAAAGTAGCTCCACCTTTACCAGCTGCAACATTGAAGTGATAAACACATTAATGTCATCATTACAATACTATAATACAATATAGATTATTCTTAAATTATTTAAATATATATATATTTATATATAAATAGTTTTTTTTTCAAAATGACAGTATACAAAGTAAGAGCAGAAAATATTGAAATCACTCAGATACAGAAGAAGCATAGCGAAAACATAAACAAAGAGCGGTGCCAAACATAAAAAGGACAACAGAAATGAAACAGAACCAACATAAGAGAAAAAAAAAAAAACGCGAGAGAATGACAATAAGTTCATTTAAAAACTTTGAAGTTATTGCATACATTCATTGTTTTCATAACTTTTTTGTTTTGTGAGGAAGAAATCGTTGACAGATATTCTTCCATTTTCTTCATAAAGAGAATAAAAAGAAATAACGCTTTATTGGGGGTAAATTTACACTTGTGAATGTGGAACTTTGCGAGGATAAAAATGTGATTAATAAGAAAAAAATGCGTTACTGTCTTTGTCACTGTAATCATAGCAACCAAATATAATTACAGATATAAATACAGAACGAACAGACTCAAAGACAGTTTTTATCCGTGGGCTATCAGGACACTCAATAACCACATGAGCCACTAACTTCCCTCAGCCGTCAAAGAAATGTGCAATATTAACATATCCACAACATTCTAACATGTGCAATATATTTATTACCCCATCCTGATTTATAACTGTGACATCATCTGTTCTTTATGACCTAAGTGCTCTTTTTTTATTTTTTATTATTATTTATTCCTGTTGTTCTTAAGTGTTTTTTTTATTCTTGATTTTATCGCAAATGCACCTTCAGTTGTAGCACCCCTAAATTTCGTTGTATAGGAGACTGTGCAATGACAATAAAGGCTATTCTATTCTATTCTAATTCTATAGTAAAGTGCAAAATCTGAGAAAATGTTGTCAAGTATAACATTTTTAACATCTTTTCCACAGCTCATATGTAAATATGAGAGCAAGTTTCAGGATGTAATTCACAGAAATGACTTATTTAAATTAAAATTGTTTAAATATTGTTATACGTCCATGTTTCCACGTCGCCTCAGCGCCGGTGACGTCATCACGCTCCCTACGTTCCCCATTGGAGGCGGAGTCAGAGCCTGTTGTGTTCTGTAATGTAGATTTTAGAGACAGAAACGTCGGTTTTTTCATCGTTTCTGAGTAAAATAAACGTCCGTCAGGCAGCTGAGGGAGCGTTCACACCGACACCGACTCGGGACTAACACGGTTAACTGCCTGGTGAACCGACAGGCTGCGGGGGAACGATGTCTGCGGGCTCCGGGAGCAGAAACACGAACACGGAACCGTGGGGAAGCTTCGATGATAACCTCGTCCAGGTGAGCTAACATGCTAACATGCTAACATGCTAACCACACCACTAACAGGCTAACTAACCAGCTAACGGGCCTCCTGACAGGACAGCTGACCACCCGGTTAACGTGCTAACCGGGGAGGCGGAGCTAACGGCGCAAGAGGTCAGCTAAGATGCTAACAGGCTAACTAACCTGTAGACTAGCATCAGTTAGCCAAAAGAAGCTAACGCTCTCAGACAGGCAGCTGGGCAGGTAAACATGCAGGAGTGACGTCACGTTGTGCACCTCTTTCAATGGTAATCACCCTAAAAACACTAGACTACTAATACTAATACTAGACCTCTATTACTACTATTAATACTAGACTACTACTACTAACACTAGACTAATACTACTACTATTAATACTAGACTACTAATACTAATACTAGACTACTACTACTACTATTAATACTAGACTACTAATACTAATACTAGACTTCTACAACTACTACTATTAATACTAGACTACTAATACTAATACTAGACTTCTACTACTACTATTAATACTAGACTACTAATACTAATACTAGACTTCTACAACTACTACTATTAATACTAGACTACTAATACTAATACTAGACTTCTACTACTACTATTATTAATACTAGACTACTAATACTAATACTAGACTTCTATTACTACTATTACTACTAGACTACTACTACTACTATTAATACTAGACTACTAATACTAATACTAGACTTCTACAACTACTACTATTAATACTAGACTACTAATACTAATACTAGACTTCTACTACTAATAATACTAGACTACTAATACTAATACTAGACTACTACTACTACTATTAATACTAGACTACTACTAATACTAATACTAGACACTACTAATACTACTATTAATACTAGACTACTACTAATACTACTATTAATACTAGACTACTACTACTGCTACTAATACTAATACTAGACTACTAATACTAATACTATTAATACTAGACTACTACTACTAATACTAGACTACTACTACTACTACCACTTCTAATACTAGACTACTACTACTAATTTATTTATTTAATTTATTGATTGGCTTTTTATTTTGGCAGGTTCCGTCCTTCATAGATGATAAACGCGTGGACATGCATTTCTAAATCCTGTATTTTTTAAGTCCAGAAATCCACTCAGAGATGTCTTCAGTCTCACAGTGATCAGTGATAGTAGACAGGAGCTGATCACAGATCAGTCAGTACTCTGACTTCATGGAGACTAAACAAACTAACACAGACCCCCTAACCTGAGCTAACACCAGCCCAGCTGCACTACACACAGAAACACAGTGAACCAATAAAAGAATGAACTGATTGTCTTAAACATGTGGTTTAAATGGCCGTTAACCCCGTGTTGTGTTCAGGGCGGCGGCTCGGCCGTCATCGACATGGAGAACATGGACGACACGTCCGGCTCCAGCTTCGAGGACATGGGAGAGATGCACCAGAGGATGAAGGAGGAGGAGGAGGTGACCGCCGAGGCCGCCGCCACCGAGGACGACAGCACCGAGGACGGAGAGTTCCTGGGCATGAAGGGGATAAAGGGCCAGCTGGGCCGGCAGGTTGCGGACGAGGTGAGTCCAGATGTGAGGTCAGAAGTCATCTGACTTTAAAGGATCAGATCTATAATAACACACACATGACATGTCACACGCTGTAGCCCAGATAACGGCTGGCGTGTGTCACCTGTCGGTTAAAGAGTCAGTGTGACTCACCTGTGTGATGCGTTCAGGTGTGGGAGGCGGGGAAGCGTCAGGCCTCCAAAGCCTTCAACCTATACGCCAACATCGACATCCTGAGGCCCTACTTCGACGTGGAGCCGGTGCAGGTCCGCAGCAGGTAGGACCCTCCACTTCCTTTTTCCTGTCAGCTGTCTCCTGCTCAGTTGAACGCTAACTGCTGCTAATTGTCTCCTCTCAGGCTGATCGAGTCCATGATACCTGTCCGCATGATCAACTTCCCCCAGGTACACGCTGCTACTTCCTGTCTCTCTACATGTTTCATCTTCTCAAACTCATTCAAGGCAGGGTTTTCACAATAAGAGCTTCAGGTTGAGGTTCCGTCCTCTGACGGTTTGTACTTCCTGTGTGTAGAAGATCGCAGGTGAGCTGTACGGTCCTCTGATGCTGGTCTTCACTCTGGTGGCGATCCTGCTGCACGGCATGAAGACGTCAGACACCGTCATCGTAAGAACACGCACACACATACCAGCGTTTCCCATAATTCATCTGTCCCGCCACTCTTTCAGAATCAGCCGCCTATATTTTCATATATTTCTCAACGGGTGGGTCTGATCAGTCTGCTAGGGGGTTCAACTCAGCCGCTCGGTGTGGGAGGTGCCTCTCCCCGGTGCTGGCTGGCCCTCGCTGGGCGCATTGCCTTCATGTGCACCGCGACCGGTTCTAGGTCGGCACTGAAAGGCCGAAAGGGTGAAGGTGGCTCGCGGCTCCACCGTGAGCTTTACAGCACACACAGCGCTCAGGCCTCGTCTGTCTGACCCTCGTATCACTACTGCTCACACTGTGATACACATGAAAACACTAAACTACACCATCTCTACTTCCTGTCTGTCTGTCTGTCTCTACAGAGGGAGGGTACCCTGATGGGAACAGCTATAGGAACATGTTTTGGTTACTGGCTCGGCGTTTCCTCCTTCATCTACTTCCTAGCGTACCTGGTGAACGCTCAGATCACCATGCTGCAGATGCTCTCCCTGCTGGTCAGTGACAGTACACGCACAGTACACGCACAGTACACGCACAGTACACACACAGTACACACACAGTACACGCACAGTACACACAGTACATCAGGGATTTTAAAGTTCTGTGTGTTTGGAAGATAAGTTTCGGAACTGTATTTCCCATAATGCTTTGGGGGATTTGGTGGATGTAAACAGGAAGTATAATGTTGCCATGGTTTCATTGTCTATTATCAGCTCAGCAACTATCATTGGATTACTGTGATGCTGAATGACATCACTTCCTGTCTCCTGTTGTCAGGGTTACGGTCTGTTTGGTCACTGCGTCGTCCTCCTCATCACCTACAACATCCACTTCCACTTCCTGTTCTACGTCCTCTGGCTGCTGTGTGGAGGAATGTCCACTCTGCGCATGGTGAGCATTACGTTTCCCATCAGCCCCTCTGTTGTCCCTCAGCTGGGCACTAACCTGGCTTGTGTGTCTCGTCCCCCGTCAGGTAGCGGCTCTGCTGTCTCGTACGGTCGGTCAGACTCCTCGCCTCCTCCTCTGTGGGACTCTGGCGTTCCTCCACATGCTCTTCCTGCTCTACCTCCACTTCGCCTACCACAAGATCGTAGAAGGTCAGTCATCATGTACTGAGGTCATGTGACCTGTGTTCACCTGCTGGCTAGATCGCCATGGTTACTGATGCTAAACTGCTCCGGACCAGTTTATGTTCAGAGTTTCAGATAGATAGAAAGACGGTTTTGTTTAGTGTCAGAGTGAGACCTCCTATAGTTTAGTGTCAGAGTGAGACCTCTCTTCGTTGTGTGTCAGACTGAGACCTCTCTTCGTTTAGTGTCAGAGTGAGACCTCCTATAGTTTAGTGTCAGAGTGAGACCTCCTGTGTTTTTCGTGTCAGAGTGAGACCTCCTATAGTTTAGTGTCAGAGTGAGATCTCCTGTGTTTTTCGTGTCAGAGTGAGAACTCCTATGTTTTTTTGTGTCACAGTGAGACCTCCTATGGTTTTTTTGTCAGGGTGAGTCCATCTGTTGTTTTTTGTGTCAGGGTGAGAACTCCTATGTTTTTTTGTGTCACAGTGAGACCTCCTATAGTTTTTTGTGTCAGAGTGAGACCTCCTATAGTTTTTTGTGTCAGAGTGAGACCTCCTATAGTTTTTTGTGTCAGAGTGAGACCTCCTGTCGTTGTGGTTTCAGGGCTGCTGGACTCTCTGGAAGGACCCATCTTGATTCCCATGCAGCGGGTGGCCAGAGACGTGCCTGAGCTGCTGACCCTGAACGCGCTGACCCTGAACGCCACAGTGAGGAGTCTGGGGACCCTGCTGAAGGCCCAATGAGCCCACCCCACCCACCCACAAACAAACATCTCTTCATGTTAAACCTTCTGTTTGTACATTTTTTATTCTTTCTGTCTGTAATGTTTTGGGGTTATTTTCATGTTCAGATGTATTTATAGTTTCTGTACAGAGACTCAAATAAACTTTATGAGCTTTAACACTAATTTTGCTTTTAATTACTCTATAATCATTTACTTTTACAAACAGATACTTTCCACATCTTCCTATATTAATGGTCCTCAACCGAGTACTCGAGTACTATTTTAATGATCACCAATCATAACTGCAAACTAAACCTTTACTTTGAAATTAAATTATTTATTATATTTATTATTATTTCAGCTGGATCAGCTGTCAGTTATTATAGCTATTGTTATTATAGATTTATTTTAATGATCAACAATTATAACTGCAAACTAAACCTTAACTTTGAAATTCAATTTTAATTTATTATATTTATTATTATTTCAGCTGGATCAGCTGTCTGTTATTAAAACTAATATTATTATAGATTTATTTTAATGGTTAGCAATCATAACTGCAGACTAAACCTTTGCTTTGAAATTCTATTTTATTTATTACTATAGATTTATTTTAATGATCACCAATTATAACTGCAAACTAAACCTTAACTTTGAAATTCAATTTTATTTATTATATTTATTATTATTTCAGCTGGATCAGCTGTCTGTTATTAAAACTAATATTATTATAGATTTATTTGAATGGTTAGCAATCATAACTGCAGACTAAACCTTTACATTGACATTCTATTTGAAGTTGTGTGTTTTTCGCTCTATGTGCAGCCTGTCAGGTAGTTCCTCCCCCCCAACTGGGTTCCGCCTCCAGTCTGCACCAATTAGAGGGCAGCCGAGATTCAGCCAATCAGAGCGGCGGAAAGAAGAATGTGCTGGCAGCGTTTTGCCTGCGAGACCTCGATCAGGGCGTAACACAGTGATTAGTTACGTACAGTCGGACGTCACCGCGCAGAGCGTCATTTACATACAGCGCGGGAAGCGGCGGCAAGAACACGCTGTTTAGACAGAGAGAGAGAGAGAGAGAGAGAGAGAGACAGACAGTAGAGAGACACTGAAGAGAGACAGACAGTAGAGAGAGAAAGTAGAGCCAGTAGAGGATGAAGGTGTATTTCTGCGGGAGTATCCGCGGCGGCAGAGATGACGTGCACCTGTACCGGAGGATCGTTGAGAAGCTGCAGAGCTACGGGAGCGTGCTGACCGAGCACGTGAGCAGCACCGAGCTCACCGACAGAGGTCAGACACACACACACACACGCACGCACACGCACTCTCACTTTCACTCGCACTCCCTCCCACACACACACACACTCACTCTCACTCCCACACACACACACACACACACTCTCACACACCCACACACACGCACACTCACTCTCACTCTCACTCCCTCCCACACACACACACACACACACACACACACACTCTCACTCTCACTCCCTCCCACACACACACTCACACTCACACTCACACACACACACAAATAATAATCATAATAATTATCAATGACTTATTCATATAATTACTGATGGATGTGATAGATATAATAAACATCATATATCTATGAATGAGTTGGTGAGATTTATTTGACACCACAGAAGAAGATGACAGGTGTGTGTGCGTGTGATGTCACTGAGCTGCTGTGCTGTGATTGGACAGGAGAGGACGCCACAGCAGCAGGAGACCGAGGCATTCATGACCGAGACGTGGACTGGCTGCGACAGTCTGACGGTGAGACAAACAACCATCAATAAACTGATCAATGAATCAATAAACCGATCAATGAAGTGACCAGAGTGTGTTTTGGCCCTGAGCATTGTCTGCAGGTGTGTGTGAGTGTGACCTCTGACCTCTGACCTGTGTGCAGTGGTCGTGGCGGAGGTGACTCAGCCGTCTCTGGGCGTCGGCTACGAACTCGGCCGAGCCGTCGACATGAAGAAGAAAATCTTCTGTCTGTTCAGACCGTCGTCAGGACGCAGTGAGGACACTTCCTGTTTCCTGTTGTTAGCAATACATATACATATATACAGTGTATATACAGTGTATATACTGTATATATGTATATACATACAGTATATACATATATACACACTCCAGAGTTATCTACCTGAGAAGGTTCTGTTGTTTGTCCTCTTTGATATAAACTCCACTTCCTGTCTCAGGTCTGTCGGCGATGATTCGCGGCGCCGAGGACGGCGAGCTCTTCGTGGTGAAAGATTACAGCGAAGACGAAGTGGAGAACGTTCTGGAAGAGTTTTTCAACAAACTGAAGAGAACCTGAAGAACATCAGCTGGTCCATGTTGGACAGAATAATCTCAATAAATGAAATCTGTTTCTCACTTCCTGTGTTTCATCATTTAAAGAATTTAATTACTGTTTAGAAATATGAATTAATATAATTAAATATTAAATGAACCAGCAGGGTGATTTAAGGTTCCCGACGAACCCTCCAGAGAACCCTGATTAACCCGGAGGATCTGAACCAGCAGGGTTCTCCTGTCGGGCAGATGATTGACACACCTGTCAATCATCTGCCCGACAGGAGAACCCTGCTGGTTCAGTGTGACATCATCAGAAGGGGGCGGTGCCCTCTGACAAAGCAGCTGCTGAACACAAAGACGGAAAAAAGAACTGATTAATTATTCATTAATTATAAATAATTCACAGAGCAGTTCGATCAATATCAGCTGTCGCTAGGCAACAGGAAACACACACACACATACACCTTAATGAAGCTGCTTCATTAACTCTGATGAGCAGGTGTGTGTGTGTGTTCATCAGTATTAATGATGTCATTTAATCAGCAGCTGATCAGATGACCTGAGAGCTGCTGCATGAACAAATAAATCTTTACAAAATAAAGGTATCACTGAAACATTTTTATCAACAGGAAGTGTGACTCCAAAATAAAATGATAAATTGATTTTCTGTCGCATTTGAACCTCGTTATAGAAATAAACTGACGGACTGAGCTACGTTTAAAATATTTTATTTGTTTTAAAATATACATCGTTTACAAATTCAGAAAATAAAATCGTTAGTAGAGTTTTAACAGTCTCTTTTTTTTTGTAGTTTTATTTCCCAACAGGAAGTGAAACAATCAGACCAGGAAAAACACCACAGCTGGGGTCAGAGGTCAACGAGCTGAGAGTGCGCTGGGGTCAGAGGTCAACGAGAGTGAGTGACAGCACCTGTGGAGGCAGGGTTACAATCAAAGTTCAACTCCGAACGTCCAACAATCGTTCCTCTGGTTCCGGTTCTCACTTCATTTCATTTGTCCTCAGGTGTCCTCAGGTGACCTCAGGTGTCCTCAGGTGTCCTCAGATGACCTCAGGTGACCTCAGGTGACCTCAGGTGACCTCAGGTGAGTCAACTCCTGAATTAAACCCAGCCATGCGTGGCGGCCATGTTGGAGTCCTCGGCCGTTTGTGTTTTGAGCTTCAGAAGAAGAACAGAAACTGACCAGCTGAAAAATCTGATTAGCACACAAGCTAACGTAGCCCGTTAATGTTAGCATGTTAGCTGATGTTAGCATGTTAGCATTAGCTTTGGTGTCTTTTCTAAACAAGCCGAGCTGGTTTGCCATCAGTTTGTTCAGGTGCGTCACTTCCTGGAGAGAACGTAGCCAACAGAAGCTGCTGTTAGCTTTAAACACAGATGCTAACGCTGCGTTCACGTCATGTAGGATGGATGCTCGAGACTTTTCAAAATAATGTGAGTGAATCGTGTAGCACTGTAAAGAGGGATGCTTCATCGCCCTGAAGGGGTTAACTTCACCACAATGACCCGCCAGCTGTACATTATCCCGCTTCGACATCAGGACTGCGCCCATAGCAACGGCCTGTTATAAAGAAATAACAGACCGTAGAACGCCGTGATTGACCAATCAGAAACGAGTATTCAACAAAGCCGTGTAATGACCTTTAACAACTGACTTAAACTAACATGTAGCATACCTCATGTTAGCTTAAGTCCATATTTAAACTAATGCTAACATGTGACGTAGCACTAAATATTCCATATTTAGAATATATTTAGAATATTTAGCACTAAATATTCCATATTTAGAATTTATTTAGAATATTTAACACTAAATATTCCATATTTAGAATATATTTAGAATATTGTACACTACATTTAGTGCTCAGTAACACCACCACACATACTTGAGCTAAACTCTTGAATACAGACTGAAGTCAGATATTCAGAAAGTTGTGGAGTTGTGATTAAATGTTGAACGTTGTTTAAACGTGTGAACGTGAACGCAGCAGCTGACAAAAAACACAAATGAACTGTTGGTTTAGAAAAGACACGTGAAGAAGAACATCCTCCTGATGCATGCTGGGACACAGAGACCGACTGCAAACTGACCTCAGATCTGTACTGTCACAATAATGTTACAGAGCTGAGTGCTTTTATTTCTGCACTCACTTCCTGTCTTTTATTCTGAAAATAAATATAGTTTCCGAAACAGTTCATGGTGAGCCTACTACACTTTAATATTCACCCGTTATTAAAAGTTAATACGCCTGGCTTTATTAATGTTACTAATGCTTCATAGAGCAGTTATTAACCGTTAATAAGCACTACGTTATCATTAATAAGCCAACAAGACTGCTGTTAATAAGACATTAATAAAGAATAATTCATCTCCATGACAACGGAACAGTGGCTTGGCTAAAAGCTCTGGAACATCTGGAGCTTGGAAATACTGAAAGAGGAAGAAGAGGAGGAAGAGGAGGGACATGAGGAGAAGAGATTGACGAGAAAAAGAAGAGGAGGAAGATGCCAAGACATGGTGGAGGTGAAAAGAAGGGATGAAGATGAGGAGGAGGAGGAGTGTTGGAGGGCGACCTTGACTGAGACGACGTCTCCTATTATATGCATGAAGAAGAAGAAGAGTCATTAAAGTTTCACGAGTCCAGATGTAAAGTCTATTTATACCCAGAATGCATCACTCTCTCGCACGCACGCACACTGTGAAGTATTAGCGGCCCATTTCTGACAGTAATAAAACGTTAATAATTTAACAGCAGCCGCTCGTTCTGCTAATAACTACAGCTGAAGAGGAGGACGAGGAAGAGGAGGAAGAGGAGGAAGAGGGAGAGGAGGAGGAGGATGGTGTGTTTGTGTGTTCATGTGTTTGTGGGATTTGCAGCCGTCAAGCAGATGAAAATGTTGTTTAAATAATTCAGCGGGCTGCAGTTTAAGGACCGAACCGCTGTTTTACATGTTTTATTCACTACAGACACATCCAGGAGGAGGGAGAGGAGGAGGAGGTGGAGGTGGAGGGAGAACAGGAGGAGTCGCATCCAGTAAAACAGACAAAGAAAAGAAAAGTGGACAAAACCTCCGACTGTGAGCAGTGAAGCCTTTAAAGCAGCCAGCAGGGGTGAATCCTCTGATTGTATAGAAGTCTATGAGAAAATGAGCCTACTTCTCTCTTGATTTATTACCTCATTAAACATTGTAAACATGAGTTTATGGTCTCAATCGCTAGTTTCAAGTCTTCTTCAATACAGCATGATGTTCATTTAGTAAATTATGGTCCCATTTAGAGTCAAATAGACCATAAAGCAGGGGATGCTTTAGGGCGGGGCTACCTTGTGATTGACAGGTTGCTACCACGGCGTTGTCCGTGTTTTCATCTTACAATTTTAAACCTTTCACCGTGTGTTTTCAATTCATGAAAGTTAATTGTAACATTTGGTCGCCTAAAAATGTCTTATTCAGCGTTTGGTTGTACTTAGCTCCACCCTCTGGTGTCACTTCTGGGTGTAAAAAAACAAGATGGAGACGGCCAAAAACCGAGATGGAGACGTCTAAAAACCGAGATGGAGACGTCTAAAAACCAAGATTGTATACAGTATATGATGAAATATTCTCTTATTTTGATGCATTTAATATTTGTTTCCTGCTCTGCTGTAAACGTGTCAATAAAGTTTTATTGTCGTCTGTGTCCCATCATGCACTCTGACAGCACCTATATCCCATAATGCACCAGAAGTGATGGTCATGAAGCTTCAGTCTGTGATTGGTGTTTGTGATAAACCGGATCAATACTCTGATACTTTGATAGGTTATTAATTTGATTTAAAATACAATTCTTATGCTTTAAAGACTCATTAATCAATTAAGTGATGATGAAACCAGTTAAGATCAATACTGATCACAGACTGACGCTTTAATACAAACTCAGACATTCCAGCAGGGCTGATCAATATGCAATCAATACCTCCACTTCCTGTGAAAACATGAAACACTGCTGAGAAAACAAAGAAAAACAGTTCAGTGTTCAGGTTTGAAATCTAATGACTCTGACAGTCAATCAATCAATCGGTCAGTCAATCAGTGGATCAATCAGTGATCATTGGTCATCGGTGAGCGTCACAATCAGAGCTGAGAGGAAGGCAACGAGCCAACATTCAACCAGCGACAACGACCACAAACAACTTACTGAAGGTTAAAGTACGGAAGCTCAGGAGGGCCAGAAACACTAGAAATGACTATTATATATTATATTATTATTAATGTATATTTTATATTATTAACTCTGACCCCATTTACACCTGAAGTGTCTCAGTTGACTCGATCATAAATCATAAATCAATCAAACTTGGTCTTAAATCATCTAATCTGGCAGCTTTCCTGTAAAACTCTGTATCCATACACACAACAATATTTCCTGATTACACTTTGATTTTTGACATTCAGCACGTTAACTTTAAGTGTAAACGGGGTCGTATTAAATTCATCATGACTCATTTCTTCATCGTCATGTTCCTCGTTCATTGACATCTAATAACTGATCAGATAGATTTGTCCTGATTGAAATCATCATCTTCAGGTGTTTGTGGCACTAACAGGCTTCCGTAGCAGCGTGACTACGCGTCAACAGAAAAACCAAACAACAAAACAACAAACAGAAACATGATAAAACTATCTGTTAATAATAATAATAATAATAACAATAATAATAATAATAATGGATTCATACTCCAGATGAAGAAAACAAAACCAGTCAGGTGACTAAATAATGACATCACAGGAAATCAACTAGTAGAGACGAGAAAATAAAAGTCTGACCTTCAGCAGGCCCGGCGTCGTGCTCGCAACCTTTCAGAGAGAGAGAGAGAGAGAGAGTGAGGGAGTGATAGGCACTGAAAGGGTGAGAGTGTGTTCATCCAGGTGTGTCTCATCGGTTCTCTTCAAAATAAAAGCTTCCCGTCGGGGGAAACAAGGCAAAGACGTCCGAAAAGTTTTTACTTTGTTTTAGTTTCTATTCTTTTCTTCTTCTTCTCTGACAAACAACCCGACACACACACACACACACACACACACACACACACACACACACACACACACACACGCACACACACGCGCGCGCACACACAAACACACACACTTTAATATTGATTATAATACTGATTATTGATCTTTTAATCTCCAATAATCAATGTGATGTAGTTTATGTTGGACGCCACCAACCAGACTCTGTACGATTTTCTAAGGATTTAGTGAAACTTTCCATATTTATTAATAAGTAACTCTGGTGAAGAACTTGTTTTTTTGCATCCACGTCGTGTTCTCTGTGATTTTTGGATTAATTTAGATTATTAATAATCAATACAAATATGACAAATGGAAGGAAATTTGTTTTCTGATTATCATTAATCTTTAAAAATACTGTTAGAATTTAATCTGATTACAAAAAAATAAAGTTTTTATTTACTCATAATTACAGTTGATGTTATAATATCACACACACACACACGCACACACACACATACACGTGCACGCCGCGGCAGCATTCGGTAGAGCATGGCTATATCCTGGATGGGCGTGACCTCTGACTCGGTTGCCGTGGGAACAGACAGCGGCGGCGGGCGTCAGTCCAGCAGCGTGCCTTGCTCCTGGGCTCGGGTCAGGCTGTCTTTGCGGTGCAGGTGGTGCACGCCCATCCTCTTCGGGCTCCTCTGCGGACGCTGTGGGGGGGCAGCGGCGGCGAGGGCGGGGTCGAATTCCAGGAGGCGTGGCGAGATGACGGGCAGGTCGTGGGGGAGGACGTCTCTCTCCTCGGCGGAGCTCTCCTCCTCCTCCTCCTCTTCCTCCTCCAGCTCCTTCCTGCGGGCCTCGGCGGGGCTGGTCGCCACGGTGACCGCCGTGTCCCCGCTGCCGCCGTCATCCTCCAGGTTCATCAGCAGCCTATCGCCATCGTCCGTGGAGCCGTCGCCGCCGTAGCGCCCCCTCCTGCCGGGCCGAGGCTCAGTGTCGGTGTCGGTGTCGAGGCTGGACCCGCGGCTCGGCGTCCAGCTCCGCGCCGACGAGCCCTCCTCGCCGTCCGAGTACGCCGCTCTGTGGCGTTCGGAGGAGGACGAAGCCCCGCCCCCCGGCGTGGGCCTCCTCCTCTGCAGGTCCTGAGCCGTCTGACTGCTGAATGACGTGCGGTGAGCCAGCGAGCCGTCGCACGCCGGCGCCATCTTCTCCACAAACATACGCTGCCAGTTGGCCAGCAGGTCCTCCTCGGAGCTGCCGGAACTCGCCAGGACGCTGAGGGCCTGGGGGGGGCGGGGCATTAAGTATATTCAGACTTTAAGTACAACAAACAAGCCCCTCCCCCTGACCTCTGACCTCTGAGGAAACCAACTAGATGAATGAATGTGTGGGTGTGTGCGTTACCTGCGGCGGGCTGCTGAACGGGCTGGACTGGCTGGACAGCGGCTCGCTGGTGGCGTCCCGCTGTGACGGTGGCGTGCGATGGTGGACCCCCCCGCCGGAGGATGAGGAGGGGGCGGGGCTGCTGGGGGCCATGCGCTCTTCGTCGTTCTGGACGAGGCTCAGAGAGATGGCCTGCCGCGTGGCGTAGGTGCAGTTCGGCAGCGGGGAGTTTTTGGGGATCTTCACTTTGTCGTCTGACGAGAACTCGATGACCTTGCGGCCCGGGTAGAGCGGGTGGGGGGGCGGCGGCGCCGGGTACGGGTTCAGCTTCTCGAAGGACGGAGCCCCGCCCGCCTCCTCGCCGCCTGACTGCCCGTCCATACTGCTATGACTGCGACAGGAACCGTTCTGCTGCGCCGCCTCCTGACCGCCGTTCTCCCGGCCGCGGGCCTCGGCAACGGCGGGGCCCGTCATGTCCACGTGCACGAAGACGTCCTCGGCGACGGGCCGGCTGCAGCTGCTGGACTGAGCCGAGTTCAGGACCAGCGGCTCGGGTTTCTCCAGGACGCGGGCGATGACAGAGGTCGGCACGACGTCGGCGGGCGTCAGACTGTGCGTGTCCGGGTCCTGAGGGCCGGGGCCGGGGCCTCGCTCCGGCAGGCTGCTCTTCATGTGTTTGTTCAGCATGTCCTGCAGCTCAGAGGGCAGCTGACACACACAGAGAGACACACACACACACACACATAGAGTAAAGTATCGCTACTAATAAAACGGGGTATCGTACCGTTGTTAACGTGTTACTCACATCAGCGAACTTGTGGTTCCTGAAATGCGACTTGTTGCATTTGAGCAGCTGGACAGCGAGATTACAGTCCTGTCTGTAACGCTCCTGAAGACACAAACAAATACACAGAAGAAGAAGAAGAAGATGATGATGTCAGCCAATCAGAGCGCAGCACGGAGACCCTCTGATAACATAGAAATCAATCAGTGTGATCATCAATCAATATGTTCCTCCAATGAGCCCCATTGGGTCTGAGCATGTTCAGTGTGGAGGGTAACAGTCAGTACACAGTATCTGTAGTAGTATCTGTACAGTATCTGTAGTAGTATCTGTATTACTATCTGTAGCAGTATATGTAGCAGTATCTGTAGTAGTATCTGTAGCAGTATCTGTAGTAGTGTCTGTAGTAGTATCTGTAGCAGTATCTGTAGCAGTATCTGTAGCAGTATCCGTAGTGGTATCTGTAGCAGTACTTGTAGGACTTCTACTAGTAAATGTGTAGCAGTACTTGTACTACTTGTACTAGTGAATGTGTAGCAGTACTTGTAGTATTTATACTAATGAATGTGTAGCAGTACTTGTAGGACTTGTACTCGTGAATGCGTAGCAGTGCTTGTACCTGTAGTAGTAGTACTGGTAGTAGTAGTAGTACTCACATTGAGCTCCTCCAGCCGGTCGATGGCGTTCTTGGCGTCCAGCAGCTTGTTGGTGAGCTCGACGATCTCCTGGTCCATCGTCTTTTTGTCCCTCTCCACCTTCCGTAGCTGTGGGACCAGATCATATGACATCATCAACTGTCAATCACAGCTGAGGCAGCCAATCAGGAGCCAGAGGTGACAGGAGGCGGGCCTACATTCAGATAAACTAAAGGGGCCACAATCAGAAGATCCTTCATGTTTTATTAACAATTAATAATAAATAAATAAATATTATTGTTATTAATAATAATAATAATAATAATAATAATAATAAATAAATAAAGAATATAATTAATACAAATAATTAATTAATTAATTGATCAGCTTCACGTCATCACTTCAACTCTCATCTACAAGACAGAACTACGATCAATAACTGATGAGACAAACAGAGTCCAGGGACTACTGCCTATCAATCAATATCAATCAATACCTGAAGGTTAAAATAATATAGAATAAATAAACACACAGTCTAAATTATAACTTTTTGAACCAAAACTATGAATCAAAGTTAAAACTATTAAAATTATGAAAGAAGTACAAATAATTTAAGTCAGAAAAACTTTTTACTTGTCTCATAACTTTAAACTTGATTTTGAATAAATATGAATAAAGTTCAAATATGTTATTATATAAATATGTTAATGAGTATTTATATATCTATCTTCGCAAACATTTCACTGATAGAATAATACGATAATAATAATATAGATGGAAGAATATGAGGTGTTATAAGTGAATTGTGTTCCTCTTCCAGCAGAACTTCATTCATAAAATCAACGTTTCTACAGATGAAACTAAAAGACTCCTAAATATGAGGTCAGGACAGGAAACAGACACCACAGAAGAAGAGAACTGAGGAGGAAGAACATGAATGAAACGCAACTGCATGAACCCATGTCTGACTGGCGGCCGCCTGATGAAGATGAAGAGGAAGATGAAGATGATGATGAAGAAGAAGATGAGTCAATCCATCACAGAGCAGCGAGGAGAAAAAAGAAAGAGAAGATGAAGACATCAGACAGAAGAGGACAAAGACAAACAGGAAGTATTAAATCTGCTCCGTTTAAAGAGTAGAGCTCAGATATATTAGCATTCAATCTGATTTTACAGATATGACTCTTTTATTTTGTAAATTCTTTCTCGCTTTCTAGCTAGCGAGCCGCCATGTTGGAGTGACGTCATTACATCATACGTAACGAGGTTGGTTCTCCTCCAGCGGGTTTTGTTAGATAAGTCGTAA
The DNA here is from genome assembly GCA_916701645.2 of Sebastolobus alascanus. Classification (NCBI taxonomy): domain Eukaryota; kingdom Metazoa; phylum Chordata; class Actinopteri; order Perciformes; family Sebastidae; genus Sebastolobus; species Sebastolobus alascanus. The sequence continues at coordinate 2,520,916 of CAKAOJ020000036.1, read as the reverse complement.
TATTTTGTGAGATAAGTCGTAATATTTTGTTAGATAAGTCGTAATATTTTAATAGAAAAGTCGTAATATTTTGATCGAAAAGTCGTAATATTTTGTTAGACAAAGTCGTAATATTTTGTTAGAAAAGTTGTAATATTTTGTTAGAAAAGTCGTAATATTTTATTAGATATGTCATAATATTTTGTTAGATAAGACGTAATATTTTGTTAGAAAAGTCATAATATTTTGTTGGAAAAGTTGTAATATTTTGTTAGATAAGTCGTAATATTTTGTTAGATAAGTCGTAATATTTTGTTAGAAAAGTCGTAATATTTTGTTAGAAAAGTCGTAATATTTTGTTAGAAAAGTTGTAATATTTCGCTAGAAGAGTGAATTTAATGAGTAAAATGAGGATTATTAATGTTTCATCATTGAGCTTATTGTGACGTCAGTGAGTCAGCTGAGGAGGGAGTCAGACCGTAACCATGGTAACAAGGTAAACTGACTCTCAGTGACCTCTGACCTCCTGCTCTGGTGTCCCATGGCAACCAACCTGCTGTCATCTGTCAACTGCACTTTTCCACAGTTAATCAATACAGCGCCTCATTTAGTGATCGATCAGTCACTGATCAATGAGACTCTCTCTCTCTCTCTCTCTCTCTCTCTCTCTCTCTCTCTCTCTCTCTCTCTCGCTCTCTCTCTCTCTCGCTCTCTCTCTCGCTCTCTCTCTCTCTCTCTCTCTCGCTCACACACGCTCACACACACACACACACACATACACACATACATTCATAACAACTCAGACTTTCAGTGTTTCAGGCTGAGGTCAAGGGTCATGTGATGTGAGGGAGGTCAAAGGTTACCAGAGCGTGGAGCTTCTCCTCCAGGTCCTGATTGGCTCTCTGAGACGCCGTGTAGCTGTTCTGGAGTCTGTAGACAGACAGAGAGGAAGAGGAAGAGGAAGGTGTTACTGAGCTCACAGGACCGACTCTTCTTCATTCATTCAGAGTCTGATCCGGATCATCAGAGTCCTCACCTGCGGAACTTGTCCCTCATCTTGTCCAGGTCGTCTCTGGTCCGGCTGAGCTCCGCGTCCATGTAGTGACGGCTGCCGTCAAACTCCGCCTCCATGGCCTCCATCTTGTGGGTGGAGAGAGAGAGGCGGCGCTGCAGGTCCTCATTCTGCTGCTGGAGGATTCTGGGTAACGAGAGGTCAGAGAGGGTCTCTTAGTTTCATATCAACAATCTTTAATGTCTCCAACACTGTCTTTACATTGTTTCAACATTTATCCACTAAGTATATTTATAAACTACTGTACTTACTATTCTAAGATACTTGTACTTTACATGTTCTGTTACTTATATTTCTACTCCACTACATCTCAGAGTAAATATTGTACTTTTTACTCCACTACATTTATCTGAATGAACATGTGGATGACAGAAGTGATGGATCAGTGCCTATTAAATTATTATTAATAACTAATAATTGTACTGATAGTCATCCAGTTTTGTGTTCATGCTGCGTCTGTAAATCCATCAGTGTGATCAGATGAGTGAGAGAGTAAAAGAGAGTCTCACCTGATCCGCTCAGAGTCAGATAACGCCTCCTGAAACACAACAGACAGCGTCAGTACAGTCTGGAGCAGATCTCAATCACAGGGCTGATATACACAAGTTATTATTCTCTGTGGTTAACATAGTGAGACAGGGCCGTCTAGTTACTGCAGCTCAAGCTCTAGTTTTAGACTACTTCAAGAGGAGTAGACGGCAGCGCTGTAAAGATAAATTAAGGGCTTATAAATCTTTGGATGCCTATAGTTAACTATCCTTCAGTAAAGTCAGTCAAAAAGAAAGTCGGACAATATGGGAGAAGCGTTTCAGAGATGGAGAGAAAGCGTTGCTAATAGTTTAGCCTTCTGCTAACAGCAGCCGTGAGCCATTGGCTGCGGTAAATATGCGGCTAAATATGATCAACATTTACTCCATCTCTGAAACGTTTCTCCGATATTGTAGCTCTCTAGAGCCTCGAATCACAGTTTGTCATCTCAAATGTTTGTGATATCTGGATTCTGGCACCCAACAACACAGCAAGATGACATTTTAGATGTGTAGCTTTAGCCCACTGCTAGTGTTAGCTTCCAGTCTTTCCTCTGTTTAGCCTCCAGCTAACACCGTGACCTCATCATCACGTCGTCTCTAAAAGGATCTATACATTCTTATTGTGTTTGAGCTGGTTTTTATTTTCTATTCTCTCGGCTCTTTAATGACTGTCTATATAATTATAATTCATATAATTATAACGTGTTGTTTGTGTTGCTGCTGAAATGTATAAATCTATAAATAAACTCGCCTAATCAAAACTAATAGTCTAAAGATTAATCAATAATGAAAATAATAGTTGGCTGCAGTCTAACGGATATTTATCATTGATCGTGAGTATTGATTGATTGATTTTAACCCCACTGAGGGAAGTTCCAACAAGCTGTATGGAATTTAAAAATACTCCTCCTTGTTTTCCAGGACTTTTCCAGGACCGCTGCTCTCACATGACTGATCACATGACCAACATGTGACCCATCAGTGATGTCGGGTCAGTAAACGTCAATGAGCCGACGTCACAGAGACGGACACATGTTTCCTGTTCCTTCATTGATCTCTGTCGACATATGGAAACACGTCCTCTCCCAGCATGCAGTGGGGTTTTACACGATGGATGCTGTCAGCTGATCGATTGCCTGCAGAGCCGTAAAATCAATGACTCAGCTGCTAAAAGGCCAATCAGACGGCTGCGTTCTGCGGCTCTGATGATTTGTTATAGACACTTTATCAGTTTCCTGAAGCGTCATTATTGGTGATCAATATCAGAGCATGTAGAAAGTAAACGCCTGTGGCTGGTCGCATTATGATAAACTCAGGTTTCTTCTCCTCACCTTTGTACTGTTGCATTCTGGGTATTTCAGGGTTTAACGCTGTGGTCTGAAGACGCCTTTAAACTTGATTTATTACTTTAAACACACCTCCAATGTTTGTCCTCAAACAAGAACACTTAAGTTTGGTGACTCAGCATCGTTTATCAGTGTATCAACTGATGTCTGTTTGCATTTCTTCATAATAATAATTCATAATAAGTTTGTCCGCTCAACAAGAACCTGATCCTGGTCTCAGTTCTGATCCTGGTCTCAGTCCTGACCCTGGTTTCAGTCCTGATCCTGGTCTCAGATCTGATCCTGGTTTCAGTCCTGATCCTGGTCTCAGATCTGATCCTGGTTTCAGTCCTGATCCTGGTCTCAGTTCTGATCCTGGTCTCAGTCCTGATCCTGGTCTCAGTCCTGACCCTGGTTTCAGTCCTGATCCTGTTCTCAGTCCTGACCCTGGTCTCAGTTCTGACCCTGGTTTAAGTCCTGATCCTGGTCTCAGTTCTGATCCTGGCCTCAATCCTGATCCTGGTCTCAGTCCTGATCCTGGTCTCATGTACAGCTGGCCCATTGTTGTGAGATATTCTCTTCTATACATTAAACCTTCTCTTATCATCAACTCAATGTCAAAAGGAGGAGGAAGAGGAGGGAGGAGGAGGGAGGAGGAGGAGGGAGAGGAAAGAGGATGAGGAAGAGGAAGAGGAGGAGCAGGAGGAGGAGGAAGAGGAGAGAGGAGGAGGAGGAAGAGAAGGAGGAGGAGGGAGAGGAGGATGAGAAAGAAGAGGAGGAGGAAAAAAAGGAGGAGGAGGAAGAGGAGAGAGGAGGAGGATGAGGATTAGGAGGAGGAGGAGGGCATAATGATGATGATGCTGATGAAGGTCGCCCCCTCCTCCTCCTCCTGCTCTTCCTCCTTCTCTTCCTCCTTTTCTTCCTCCTCCTCCACCTCCTCTGACCTACCTTGATGTGTGTAATTAGAGACTGATTATAAACAGGAAGTCTGTGTTTGTGCGTCTCCTGAACCTCCATCTTTACTCCTCTAAACACCTCCTCTTTAGGCCCCGCCCTCTCTGTGATGTCACGCTGCTGTCGCGAGGTCTCCTGCCCAGCCCGCTCCACCTGCAGGGGCTGGTTCCGGCTGTCGGGCCGCCGCATCGACGCCACCCAGTCGTCCCAGCGCCGACTCCGGTCCGCAGACGTCCCCACAGCCTGCGGCTTCCTGTGGGCGGGGCGGCTGTGGGGGGGGGTGGGGCTTCCTCGCTCGCTGGAGGGCCTCCTGCCGAGCAGCGTGAGGTGGGCGGGGCTCATGACCCGACAGGTGATCTCGTCCAGGAAGTTGGAGAAGCGGACCTTCTCCTCCAGAACCTGCATCCTCCAGTTCCAGTCGGTCCTGCAGGGGGAGGGCGGGTCCGAGGACCGCCGCGAGGTCGGCGCCCGCTGATCCGACCGGTCCAGAGAGCGAGTGGGCGGGTGGAGGGCGGTGCCGCCCGGCCCCCTGCCGTCATCCAGCAGCTCCACTGACTTTGACTTCCTGATGATGTCGTAGGCTTGCTCCACCCCCAACGTGGTCGGCTGCTTCAGGATGCCCTTCGGAGGCGTGGCGGTCTGCGTCCGGTGAGTCCCCTGGTGGCGCGCTCCTCTGGGGCCGCGGGCGGGGCAGGGTTTCCTGGCGACGGCGGGGCTACGAAGTGCTGGAAAACCCTCACTGAAGAAGTGACTTGTTGCACGGCGAGGACTTGTGGTGACGCCAACCGCCGTGGTTCTGGTCCGGTTGTGCCGGTGGCTGCTGAAGAGAGGCGGCGGCGGGATGCAGAGCTCCAGGCTGGACAGACTGGAGATATCCAGCTCGCTGTCAGAGAGCGGGAGCGGCTTGGTCGTGACGCCATACCGCGATCCGATGCTCTGCGAGGCGGCGGGGATGTGGGTGAGGTGCTGCAGGGGGGGTAGAGGTGTGTTTAGGGTGTGTTGGTTTACCTGATTGATGTCGGGCTGCGGCGCAGGTGGAGGCTGAGCGACGGGCAGGGCGTGGCGCGTCTCACGGTGCTGTGGCGGAGCCTTACGGTACGGCTTCCTGGCCGGGGCCGCGCTCGTCATCCTGGGCCCTACTTCCTTCCTCGCTGTCGGTCTGTCAGTCCTGCCAGCAGAAGAAGAGTTAGAGAACAACGCAGACGCCCGCCGACTGCCCGCCAACCGCCTGCCAACCTCAACGCCTCAACCACAACTGGACTCTGACAGCTGTTTCCCTCCCTCTCTCTCTCTCTCTCTCTGTGTGCAGATCAATGCTCAGTCGCCCCTCATCAACATCAAACACGCCTCCTCTCTGCTCACACCTGCATGTGTGTGTATCTTTGTATCTCTGTGAGGACCAGGCTGGAGGCTCTGACCTGCACTGCGAGGACACGTTGTCCCCACTGTGCAGGTGAACAGTCAGACTAGTCTATCTGTGTGAGAACAGGTGTAGCATCTTCACTCTGTAGGTCCAAAACTCCAACATAAATGAATGGTGGTCCTCACAAGTATGTCAATACATGTACTGTCTGTCTATGTGTGTGTGTGTGTGTGTGTGTGTGTGTGTGTGTGTGTGTGTGTGTGTGTGTGTGTGTGTGTGTGTGTGTGTGTGTGTGTGTGTGTGTGTGTGTGTGCCTCAGGCGACTCATTGATCTCAGTTAGTTTCTAGAACAGGAAGTGCAGCTCCATTGATCTGAATGAGGCCAACGTTAGCATGTCAGCATTAGCCTGTTAATGTGACTGACACAGAGCAGAGCTAACGCAAGCTAACATGCTAACAACAGCACACTACTACTGATACTACTACTACCTATATTACTACTACTGCTACTACTGCTACTACTGATACTACAACTACTACTATGACTACTGATACTACTACTACTGATACTATGACTGCTACTACTGATACTATGACTAATTCTACTGATACTAGTATTACTACTGATACTACTAATACTGATACTATGACTACTACTACTGATACTACGACTACTACTAGGACTACTTATACTACTACTGATACGACTGCTACTACTGATATTACTACAACTACTACTACTGATACTACGACTACTACTATGACTACAGATACTACTACTACTGATACTAAGACTACTACTACATTGTCCTACTGGTTTCTACTAGTCTTATATGTTCAGTGTCCTACTGGTGTCTACTGTGTTCTACTGTCTCTGCCGAACGGTCTGTTTCTGCTCCATTTAGAGTTCGTCCACGTCACATGATCACGTTCTGCCCTGAGGATTCGGATGACGAGCCATCGATCACTGTGTGACTTCCTGCGTCACACATACACACACACACACACACATACACACACACACACTGCCCATCCTCAGAGTGAAAACATTGATCATCTGATGACGTTTCAATGCACCATTTCTGTCTCTAAAGACTACAATACCCATGAGCCTCAGCTGCTGTTGCCATGGAGACAAAGCCATTAAAGTGTTAGTACCTGAAAGGTGAGCTGCTCCACAGCTGACTTCATCCACAGAAACACCTGAAACAACAAACACACGAGATCAGCTGTTCATGGTCTCACCATTCAAACAGAAAAACTTTATCTGCAGTCTGTAATAAAGACGTCTGTTAACACTAGCATGTTAACATTAGCTTTTTAACTCACATATTAACACTAGCATGTTAACATTAGCTTTTTAACTCTCATATTAACACTAACATGTTTACATTAGCTTTTTAACTCACATATTAACACTAGCATTTTAACATTATTTTTTAACTCACATATTAACACTAGCATGTTAACATTAGCTTTTTAACTCACATATTAACACTAGCATGTTAACATCAGCTTTTTAACTCACATATTAACACTAGCATGATAACATAAGCTTTTTAACTCACATAATAACACTAGCATGTTAACATTAGCTTTTTAACTCACTTATTAACACTAGTATGTTAACATCAACATTTAAACATTAGCAAAATAATATTAACATGTTAACATTAGCAATGTAATATTAACATGTTAACATTAGCACTATAATATTAACCCTAGCAATATAACATTAACATGTTAACATTATGAATGTGATTATAGGTCCAGGCTACATGATGAGCATCAACAAGACACGGACAAAAGGAAAACGACAAACTAGTGAGTGTGAGACACTTTACGGCCCCACTGACGTGTGCTGTCACCATAACACCTAACGACAACCGCCATTTTCTTTTGAACTGGTCACATGACCACGGCAAATAGTTCAATGTCCGTTCTACTCTCATTCTATTTCTATGAGCTGGACCCTTTTTGTTTCACCTGAGCTCGACATCAGTCTCAGGTACTTTTATGTGAGTTACACTTTAGTATTATATGGATTTAATTAGACGTTTCAGAAACAGAAATAAAGAGCACAGTAACACTTAATACAAGACAAGACAACGCAGAGGGATATGATAAGAAATAAATAAACAGTTTACAGTTTAGATGGTGTTCTTCTGTATAAATTAGCTGAAATGAAAACTGTGTGGATTTGAACAGACACACAGTATTTAGACACATAATGACACACTATAATAGAGCATGCGTCAGTGTGACAGATAATAATGTGAGTCAGACCTCTTCATTAATGAAATCCACATCAGAATCACCTTCATCACAAAGGTCATCACATCATTATAACTCCAACACACAGGAGAGAAACAACATGGAGGACGAAGAATTAACTGTTGAAAGGATAGAAAAGAGCCAAGGCCACTGTGAGAATACTTCCTCACCTTGTACGTCAGCACAGGAAACTCTTCATCGTCTCTGCAGCGTCCGTCCGTTCTCACTCACTCGGTCCTCTTCCTCCTCTTCCTCCTCCTCTGAGCATGTGAGCCTCGTCCTCAGGACAACCTGAAACACAAGACGGCCGGGTGGAAAAACACCATCAATACCTGCCGTCAGTCAGTCTGCAGCACACCTGACAGGTATCACGGGACAGAGACGGGTTCATGCCCACTTTATGGGAATGTCTGTAATTATTAAAAACTAATACTATCATATCACATTTTCCTTTAAGCATTTTTCACATTATCAACTTTTCAAGTTAACGTTACATCTTTACAAAACGTTTGCTTCTTTAACATCAGATAAGAGCTAGCTAACGTTCGTTATTGTTAGCTAATCAATATAAGCTAATGTAAGCTTATTGATGTTCATATCCAACATATCGTGTTTAAAACATGAAATGTATGATACATATTAAAAAACATATGTGTCTAATATTGTAAACAATAAAACTGATGGCATGTCTTGTTTAACAATTACGCTATTAGATTATTTGTTTTTTTTGTAATTACTGTATTATCACCATTATTTCAGTAAATTCAGATCATAACTAATATTATTATACTAATATTTATTGTTACCATCATTTATTTATGTACTACTATTCGCCTGTTCTTCTGATTTTTCTTATTAGTAAGCACATAATAGTAATTGCTGTAGCAGTGTTAGCGGTAGCCTATAGATTGAAGTCATGACCGCTGAAACGGAGGAAGTCATTTCATTGTACATTATATTATATTATATTATATTATATTATATAACATTATATATATTTATATTACATTATATTATGTTATATAAATATCATATTATATTACATTATATTATATCATATTATATTATATTACATTATATTATGTTATATTATATCATAATACATTATATAATGATATATTATATCATTATATTTATATCATATCATATTATATTATTTTATATTATACAGGGACCTCTCTACAAGTATTAACCTTAAACAAGGAAAATAAGCCAAAGCCATACTTGACAAACGTGAGTTTTAACAATTCCTTATGATAAATTAATTATTTCACACACACATATATACATCGATCACTGACCTGCTCTTTAAATATCACTAATCATTGAATTAGTCATAAACTGACTCCAGTTCAGATTTCTTCAGTTTGTCTTTCCACACAGCAGAGAGAGCGACTGACGTCAGCCAATCAGAGAACAGCAGCTCATCCTACCCATAATCCTCTCTGAGCGGAGATAAACCCCTGGGCCATGTAATCCCGTCCACGCACACAATAAAGAAATATTAGGCCAACAACAGCTCAAACAGTCGATCAATCAATCAATCAGTCCATCAATGGATCACCAACTGGACTGATAACCAAATAATGTCCTCCAGTGGTTCTCCAGTGATCCTCCAGTGATCCTCCAGTGGTCCACCTGTGGTCCACCTGTAGTCCTCCAGTGGTCCACCTGTAGTCCTCCAGTGGTCTACCTGTCTCCTCGTCTCCTCTGAGACGCGTATCAGAGATCAGAACTACCTCGATGACCCGGAGAGGAAGTATAATAACGCCCTCGTTTAGTATTTCCGATCTTAACGGCGGACATAAACACAGATAGAGATTCATATCTGCATTAAGATCACGAGGGTTTATCGGTCCAGATGCATTCTGGGCCGCTGGTCGGACAGAACGATACGTTTGAGCAGAATCGAACACATTACCCAGAACACCCTTCTCTGTTCTCAGAGACGTTTAAGTGGATCTTTGCGGAAACTGAATTCAGTTTAAAGTATTTATAGATGAGCTGTGTTCACATTGAGACAACATGAAACAGAGACAGAGAGGACGAGTCAAGGACACACTGAGACGTCTCTTCTGTCCAACGCATGAATAAAACATGAACATTTGGTGTTTTCTGAAATAAAGCGCTGACCCAGATCTTCACCTTCAGTCAAACACTGAAGAAACGCTCAGCGACCTTCATTTATCTTTACTTCATTTTGACAACTTTCCTCCTTTCCTCACCATTTCCATGCTTCCTTCACTGCCTCCTTAGTTCCTTTCCTTCTTAACCCCTCCCTCCTTCATTCATTTCCTTAACATCCTCCTTTTTCCCTTCTTTAACATCAGCCACTTCTCCATCTCTACCTCATGTTTCCTTCACGTCCTCCTTTTGTTTCCTTCACTTCCACCTCATTGCCTTTATGTGCTCCATTTTCCTGTTTCCTTCTCTTCCTCCTACATTCTTTTCTTTCCTCCACTCTACCTCCTTCTTTCCTTCATTGCCTCCTTCTGGTCCCTCCTGCTCATTTCCTTTTTTGTCCACTGCCTCCTCTTTTTGCTTCCTTTTTCCTAGAAACTTCTATTTCCTTCACTTTCTTTTCATTTCCTCACATCACTCACTACCTCCTTTCTGTCTGAGCCTCAGTCTTTTCTATTCGCCCCTTCCTTCATGTAATGAATTGTTTTCTTCACTTCCTCTTCCCAGCTTTAATCACCCTTTACCTGACAGGTGTAGCTGGTCTGAAGGACCTTCAGCACAGGATCTGGATCAGTGGATCCAGCTAGACTCTGCTGACTCTGCAGACAGAGGAACATTTCTGCTCCACTGAAGCAAACACAAAGAGACGACTTCAATTTAATAAAATATAAATGTGGGCCGCCTCGCACACAAAAACCTCCAACACATCAGAGTCTGAGAATAAAACCATGTGAACATAGACTGCTCTTCATCCTCTCACCTTCAGCTTCATGTTCTCATTCTGCTGTAATGTTCATGTTGTTGTTTAAGACATACAAGATTTCATTATGTTAAAAATATGTTTACTGCTCTGCTCTCATCACTGTGGTACAGTTGTTTCTACACCGTCATGCTAATAAAGATCAGCTTGAAGACTGCAACCTTCATTGGGGCGACTACTGCCCTTCTCGGGGTAACTACTGTCCTTTTTGAGGCTACTACTGGATCGGGACAACTACCACCCTTCTCGAGGCGACTACTGCCCTTCTTGAGGCGACTACTGCCCTTCTTGAGGCGACTACCAGCCTTCTCGAGGCGACTATCGCCCTTCCGGGGGCGACTACTGTCCTTTTTGGGGCTACTACTTGATCGGGGCGACTACCGCCCTTCTTGAGGCGACCACTGCCCTTAAGGTGGATACTGTATTGGTCGGGACAGAAGTCCTAGTGCCCTTTTAGGCGCGACTACTGTCCCTCTTAAGTGACTGCTTCCTGTGTTTTGAGTCCATCTCTGCTGAGAATCAGGGACTGGAGAAGAACTGGGATGCAGCTTCAGTCTGAAGTCATCTTCACAGTTTCTTGATAAGCTGAGCTCGTATGAATTACATGTGACCCACCTGAACTTGAAACCAAACTGAAACACACACCTGCGCAGGTGAACCCAGCTCAGATTCCCTCTGCGAGACACACAAACACACACACACACTGACAGATGGTGTCTCTCAGTCAGCCGTGAACTCTTCATTAACCCTCCAAACAGACCGTTTAACACACGGCATTCCTCAGCTCCTTCTCATAAAACAAGAACAGCAGAGTCCAGACCAGCAGAGTCTAGACCAGTAGAGCCCAAACTGGCAGAGTCCAGACCGGCTGAGCCCAGACCGGCTGAGTCCAGACCAGCAGAGTCCAGACCAGCAGAGTCCAGACCAGCAGAGTCCAGACCAGCAGAGTCCAGACAAATCCACATCAAAGTTATGAAAGAGAAAGTTATTTTTAACCATAGGTGTCATTCAGTTAGACGAAGCATCACCATCATCAGTCAGAATCAGATTCCCTCACGGTGGCTCCGACCTCACTTCCTGTCACTGTTTGCTGACATCACAAAGAAAACACAGACTCAGACTGTTTCCTAGCAACAGTACAGCTCTATAGGAGTCAGAGTGAGGGCTGGGTGGTATAAATGAAATCAATATCATAAACACACAATCAGAGAGAAATTATCAACATTAATACTAATATATATAGTATATAATATATATATATATATATATTATATACTATATATATTAGTATTAATATATATATATATATATATTATCTCCTCTTCATTAAAACATCAGTGATCCTCACTGTTGTTTCTTCATCACCATCAACACACTGGAGTTTATTTCATCCACCATCCTGTAATCCGCCGCTGAAAATAGTCCCCAACAAAGTCACTATTTCCTCCTGTTGGTTTGATAAAAACTACAGTGAGCAGCTGTTGGAGGAGATGAAACTATATATTTGTGTTTTTAACGTCTTCAGTAGGAACCAATGGGCTTGGAGCTGAGAGACACAGATAGGAAGTCGCGCCGCGAAGCTTCAAATACCTTCGAATATTTCTCAACGAAGCTTCGATGCCCAAAAAATAGTATTCTAAAAATAATAACATTCTACAGTGGCTCATCGGCCATATTCTTACTTTAACAGTTAAGGCACTCAAATACTGGAATATTGTCAATAATAAAAGATGAATAAATAACACAAATAAATAACAGAACAGGGCTCTAAACTAACTGTTTTCATCATCCTCCTGGAAACGTCCCGAAATGAATGCGGGCCGTCCCAAATTTAAAATCTTTGTTTTTCTACATTATAATTAGTTAATCATTCAAAGTGACCTTTAACATAAATCAAACATCAACGTTACCCAACGCTACCCAACGGTCCCCAACTGTACCCAATGCTGCCCAACGTTACCCAACGCTACACTACGGTCCCCAGCGGTACCCAACGCTCCCCAACGGTACCCAACGGTGCCCAAATGTACCCAACGCTACCCAGCGCTACCCAACGCTACCCAACGGTACCCAACACTACCCAATGCTACCCAACGGTGCCCAACAGTACCTAACAGTACCCAACACTACCCAACACTACCCAACGCTACCCAACGGTGCCCAACAGTACCCAACAGTACCCAAAGCTACCCAGCCCCAATCAGGTGTGTTCAGGTGCAGGGTTGAAAATTAACTTTTTTGTCCACCTGCCACTGTTGCTGGTAAACAAAGAGTCTAGAAGCAAAGAGGTGAAACTCTGGTGCTTTTCTTACAACAGCCGCTAGATGGCGCTGCAGTAGTGCTGCCGCCATTTTGGACTGAAAACACCAATGAGTCTGTGTCCACGGATGTCTAAAGAGACGTCTGTAAATTAGAGGATATAAATCAACTTCCCAGTAGGAACACTTAAATAGCCCTCATTTAAATCATTATGTCCTAAAAGTTGTAAAATGAACTAACAGCTGAATCCAGAGTTATTTTCCTCGTCATAATGAACGGTTATCAGACCCACGGGACTGCACCGCCCTGCACGCTCATATGACATATCTGGTTCTGCCAGCTTCCTGCTAGCTGTATGCGGCCCTTAGTAATGGATATATTGGCTGTAATTCATCACTTTTATTATCTTATAACACACCGATGGGCTGTATGCTGTAAGCCTGTACCGTGGTGGATGTATTAACGTCTCTGTTCCCAAACAACCGGCTATTGGCCAGTAGCTAGTAGTGTTAGTAGCATGACATCAACAGAATATAATAGAGTTGTAGGTTATTTACTAACACGCAGGGCAAAAGCACAGGACACAACCTTTTCTACATCCATGGTCTGTGGTCTACTGGACTCCATTTTGGATCCTTGACATGAAAAAGTTTGAGATTTCTCTCAAAATCTGTGTGCTGGATTTTTCTAACTTCAATTTATGTCCATCGCTCACTTTATGCTCCTCTGGGAAGCAGCCGGGCAAAAAGTTTAATAAATGAATAAGGAAGTAAATAAGTAGTTATAATAGTATGCATATTAATATTTTATTGTTCAACACAGGACATTTCAGTAGAGACATTAAATATGTAAATAGAATAGAAATAATTTAGTTTTACCTTTGTACGGCTCTTTGTAAGCGGACGTTTTACTGGCGTCCGGTAGTCACTTTTAGTCCAAAATGGCAGAAGCGTAGCTCTGCTGCTGAACGCTGATGTTGTTATGGAACGAACTATTGACTTTCACTTCCTAGCGATGTACGTTCTTTGTGGACTCCAGAATCCAGCAGCCACTCAGCAGATCACTGCTGTTTTTTGGCTGGTGAGTGAAGCAAATACTAGCAGCCAGCATTTGGCTGGTACAAACTACCAACCCAGTTCAGGCTCTTACAAGATGACACACCTGAACTGTGAATCAGCAGAGTTCAGCTCAGAGTTCAAACCTGATAACAGAGAAACACCTGAGAACAGATACCTGGAGGACAGGTGAGCTCAATCAGTCATCTTCATAGTTCAGTTCACTGAGATGTTCCACACGTCTGATCAACTGGAGGGATTTATTGATGATTAACACGTCCAGTGAGACCCTTTAATTTACTGATCGAGTCAACAATTAATCCGATCATTGTTTCTGATCTGATCCGAGTTTCCATGGCAACAGCAGCATCAACAACGTTAATAAGACCGCTGATGATAAAAATTGACGGAGCAGACATTAACCCTTTATTATCAGCTCACTATGAAACAACGACAACGACTACACCAACAACAACAACTTTAATTAACCAGAGACGTTTTAATCTTAAAAACTAAAACCCTTAATTTGAAAAGGCCTCAATGAGCAAAACACTGAAGGGGTTAAAAAAAGGATGTGATGTCATGTTACGGGTCACAGCTTGTGAGTGGTGAGTCTGGTGAAAGGGGCCTCTGAACACCTGAACCTGGATCAGGTAGACACCGATCCTTCATGTGTCCATGAACCTGACAAACTACTTCAAAAGCCCTGAATTAACACATTCACAACTTCCCTCTAGACTTCCACATTAATGGTGATTTAAGGTGTTCTTTAAGGTGAATATTTTAAATGCTAATTAATTTAATGAGGTTTAATGGACACAGATTTAAGACAAATATGATGGATGGAACAGTTTCCTTTAAAAGGCATAAAAATAACATGAAGTTTGGTGCTGCTGTAACTCTGCAGATATCAGTAATAAAACTACTTCTGATAGGACGTGAACCTGAAGGCTTTGGGGGCCCAGAGGGTCTGAGGGACTGAGGGATCTGAGGGTCTGAGGGGTCTGAGGGTCTGAGGGTCTGAGGGGTCTGAGGGGTCTGAGGGGTCTGAGGGGTCTGAGGGGCTGGGGGGACTGAGGGTCTGGGGGTCTGAGGGTCTGAGGGGTCTGAGGGGTCTGAGGGACTGAGGGTCTGAGGGGTCTGGAGGTCTGAGGGACTGAGGGTCTGAGGGGTCTGGAGGTCTGAGGGGACTGAGGGTCTGAGGGTCTGAGGGGTCTGAGATCTGGGGGTCTGGGGGACTGGGGGACTGGGGGTCTGAGGGTCTGAGGGTCTGGGGGTCTGAGGGGTCTGGAGGTCTGAGGGGACTGAGGGTCTGGGGGTCTGGAGGTCTGAGGGGACTGAGGGTCTGGGGGTCTGGGGGTCTGGAGGTCTGAGGGGACTGAGGGTCTGGGGGTCTGGGGGGTCAGTAGTAATCCCGCCCTGTGATTGGCTGTCTGAAGAGCAGGTGTCTGTAAATCACGCACTCACGTAGGCGCGTGCACGCACGGACACGCGCCCTCTGATCCTCCACTAGAACCTGCAGCGGGCAGCGCCGCCCTCAGTGATGTCTGACAGGCTAACGGGGGACAAAACACGACCAACACAGCGGGGCTGGGTCCGCCCGACACCGGGCCGAACCGGGCCTGAACCGGGCCTGAACACCACACCGACACCACCCTGCACCGGTCCGTTGTAAACCGAGATAGACCCGCTGCGGGTCTGACTGTGGCCCACTTCACCACCCAGGCTGTCTCACACCGAACCGAACCGGACCGGACCGGACCTACAGCTAACCCGGGTCAGCGCTTACCTGTGAGGCCGGTTAGCACGGCTCGGTCCCGGAGGGCGGAGAGGAGAGGAAACTTTAGCCGGAGCTCCGGGAGGGAGGGGGGGGCTCCGGACCGATCCGAGGCCGGTGGAGGAGCGCTGAGGTCCGGCTGAGGAGGAGCTCCGGAGCGGGGAGGAATCAGCGGGAGGAGCAACGAGCAGCGGCCGCCTGAGAGGCTCCGACCGACGGGAGAGAATCTACTCAGAGCCGCTCCGATAAAGTTGATCTGCTGCCCTGCTCAGCTGTCGCCATCTTTACCCGCGGGGCATGACGGGTAATCCTTAGGAATCCCGACCCCCCCCTCACCCCCTGTCACACGTCCTGCGTGCTGACGTCACATACCTTAATCTGTGGAATAAACAGGTAACATGGGCAATAAGAATTGTAATCACACATAAAACTGACATTATTAGTTCTGAGCATATTTTTATTGGAGATATTAACATTCTGAATAAGCCATGCACTAACAGACACATTAGAGATGTTTTTAACTGTGTTACACCTCCTATTGGTCGTCTATTATGGGTGATTTACAGTGGAAAAAGGCTTGTTGTATTCTAAACAAATATTGTATCAATAATAAAGTGAAAGAAGTATCCTTCAAGATTTTACATAGAATTCACCCTGTTAAAGAAGTATTAGAAAGATTTAAAATAAACATAGACTCTACATGTGTTTTCTGCGATTCAGATCGAGAAACAATATTTCATTTGTTTTTTTCACTGTAATCGTTCGACTTTATTTTGGACAGATATGCAAAATTTCATAAATAGAAAAATGAGTACTAATGTACAGATTAATGTATTTGATGTGATGCTATATTTTGTGTTTTATGGGATGGATAGCAACATTACCTATATAATTCAGCTTCTGATTATACTTGGTAAATTCCACATCCACAAATGGAAATGGTCTGACTCCAAACAACCTGCTTTCGTCGGTTTCTTGTTGAACTCAAGCAGTATGGCACCTTACTGGAAAATGTCAAAAACCAAAAAGCTGTAAAGTCTCTCTAAATTTTTTAAAGGAATTACATTTTTTGAACTCTGAAAGGACTGGAAATGAATAGACATTGAACTCCTCTGGCATTAAGGTTTTTTTTTTTGTTTTTTTTGGGGGTTTTTTTGTCTTGTTTGTATTGTACTGTTTATTGTATTCCCTATACTTTTGTACTTGTCTTTTGTTGAAAATAAAATTCTGAAAAAAAAAAAAAAAGGTAACGGGAAACATTTATGATTGTTTATTATTATTATACAGCTACAAACACGTGTTTCACCTCATAAATAATAAAAATAAAAGAACATTTTATATAAACACAAAACCTCTTCATGAATGTTGGTGTTTCAGTCATTTATCAGTTATTGATGAATAGTTTCTGTTTAACCTTTTCACCTCCACCCCTCTTTACCATAGACCCGTTTTAGTCTTTTTTAGGGGGTACAGGGGGTCTTTAGGGGGAGACAGCAGGTCAACAGTAGATGTCACATAGAAGTGGTGTACATCATCTGAAAGCTGGGAACCTGAAGATTAATTTGAGATGCCGCTCAACACTGTGTGTCAAGTTCTTCTAGTCAGAAATAAACATGAATTAAAGAAACAGCGATGAACAGGCCCTCGCACCTTCCCGTGCGTAGGGGGTACTGGCATCCTTAAGGTCTTTAGATGGTCCTGACCAAATTTCAAGTCGTTCTGATTAAATCTGTAGGAGGAATTCGTTAAAGTACACGGCCTGTGAAACGCTAAAAATGAGCGAAAATGGCACATTGAATTCAAAATGGCTGACTTCCTGTTGGGTTTTGGGTATACCTCCAAGAGGCTTTTTTGTGCGTCTCCACATGTTACATCTGCCTACCAAATTTCATACATGTAGGTGAAACCTAAGCAAGGGGCTCAATTTTTCAAACTTTGTAGGGGTCGCTAGCAAGCCATTTTGACACACCCAAGCCCGAGACCCTGAAAATAATACATTTTACACCGCATCTGATAAGTGTGCAAAGTTTAACAACTTTTTGAGCACATTAAGGCCCTCAAAACTGCGATTCATTTTAAGAAAAAGAAAAAGAAGAATTGCTAGTTTCAATAGGACCTTCGCTGCCCGACATTGTCGGTGCTCGGGCCCTAAATAATTAATTATTTAAAAAAATTTAAAAACCAAGATGGAGACGGACAAAAACCAAGATGGTGACGGCCAAAAACCAAAGACCCAAGAGCACCTCTCTAGGGTATATGACTCGTTGATATAGCGTGACCCAGCCTCCTTCAATAGGCCTTTGTTTTAGGACTCATTCCTGTAGCTCTCTATAGAGATATGCAGGCAGTTTGTTGTGTCCACAGACTGTTTCATTCTGAACTTGCTACTGTTTACACCAAAACACTGACGATACTCAGAGATACACTGAGGTTTTATGTGTCAACACACCAGAAGTGACTGACTGAGGACACAGGAAGTAAAGGAAAAACATCAACATAGGATTTAAATAAAGATCAAATAAAATCCTAACCTCATTTCCTGTCACCTCTCTACTGTATGAGAGGTGCATGATGGGAGACCTGATAAATAATGACCTGTCTGTCCTCCCTGTCTTTATTCAACCAATCAGATCATCTTCACACTGAACACACAAACACACACACACACACACACACACAGCTGTTGAGCAGATTATCGTCTCCCTGCATAGCGGAAAGACAAAAACAATGTCCAGCTGCTCCACAACAATGCAGATCCCCCCTCTGTCCTCTGATATGAGAGCTATGGGAGTAATGGGAGTAATGGGAGGTATGGAGAACATGTCACTGGTTTGAGTCCCAGCAGCTGCTGGTGTCTCTCTGACGTGTTTCAAAACCAGAATCAAAAACTTGTAAAAGAAAGGCAGAGAGAAGAAGCTGTAGTCAGACTCCTCAGAGCTGATCAATACTGATCAATAACTTCATCTGATCTGAATATTATCTATTGAAGACTGACTGGTTCCTGTTGTTAATAACTGTTACAGAAAGTTATCGGATCAAGTTTGACACTTGTGTTGTTGAACGCAACGGTCAAAAACCAAGATGGCAACAGCCAAAAACCAAGATGGAGACGGCCAAAATCCAAGATGGCGACCGCCAAAAACTATGATGGAGACGGCCAAAAACCCAAATGGCGACGGCCAAAAACCAAGATTGTCCACAAACCAGTGGGTGACGTCATGGTGTCTACGTACACTTCTCATATACAGGCTATGGTTTCAACCTGTCGAATGTCAAAGGTCAGAGGGCACAGGCAGTAAAAACTCTTCATTCGTTCAAATAAAATAATGTCTAATAAAGTTTAAAATGATTTGAAATGAGACAGTAAAATAATTTTGATCTGTTTTTCTTTAAACTGCTGTCGACCTTTAAAACACTGAAACACTGACTGTGTGTTTGTCCCCGAGGTCAAAGGTCACATCCATCATCCATCACACTGTTGGCTCCTTGTTTGGTACTAAGAGACAGTATGTTGGTGAAGGAAGGAAGGAGGTAGGGAAGGAAAGAAGGAGATGGTAAAGGACAAAAACAAAAAAGTAACTGCAACAGTTATGTTGAGGAAAGCAGGGTAAGGAAACAGGAGGTAGGGAAGGAAATGAGATAGTAAAAGAAAGGAAACAAGGAACTGTGGAAAGAAAGAAAGAAAGGAAAGAAGGAGCTAGGGAAGGAAACAATGGAGCAGTGAAGGAAACAATGAAGTAGGGAAGGACATAAAAGAACAATGGAAGAAATGAAATATGTGACTCCTGAATCATTTAAACTCCATCTTAATGTTAAATCAGGGATGGGGGGGTGGAGGTGTGAGGGGGGGGGGGGGCTCAGCTGCTGTGGTGAGGGAGGGGTCAAGGCTGCCCCCCCTCCATTCTTGTCCCTGTATAAACAGAGAGGCATTGTGAGGCAGGTGGTTTGACACACAGTTTAGAGCGGAGAGGAATCCACCAGCTGCTCCTGCTACAGTTCATTCAGCAGGTTAGACCCTCATCAAGCCCTCAACACCCCCACAAACCCCCCCCCCACACACACACACACACAACCACCACCAACCAACCACCACCCACCGTCTGAGCGCCGCTCCAACGCCGGTCGGCCGTCACAGTTAGCTTCCAAACGCTGTCACAGAAAGATCCAGTTACAGCTGAGGACCCACCAACCAGAACACTAAACCAGACTGGTGGAGGTGGAGGTGGAGGTGGTTTAGATGATTGAAGGAGTCCTTCAGGTGGTTGAACACCTATTGGACATTTTGGACGTGTTCTCCACCGCATCATCAAAACACAGAATGAAGGAACATCTTTTTAAAGAATGGTGATGTCTTCTGTCTGTCTGCTGCTGATCTTCCTACTTTAACTGATCTGAAACTATTGATTTACAGTACACATTATTATTCTGTATCGATGAGGCGCGCAGACAGAAAGAATATCAGGACATTTTCTCTGAAGTGTTTCCTGAGGAGTTAATCTTGTCTCCCAGCATGCCGCCTGTCAGTCTCTGAACTGTCTCTCCACTCTCACCTGAAGACATTGAGAAGCTGCACGTCGTTCAGCTGAAGACAAGTCTCAGCCTGCGTCTGATGCCGACACGCTCGGCCTGCTGGGAGCTGAGAGATACAGTTCAGACATAACAGATCTGTGCGGATTATCAGATAGAGGGAGTCTCCTCGAGGACAGAAACACTTCCTGCAGGAATCAGAGAGAAGTTTTCTATCCAGAGCCTCAATTATGTGATAAAACAATGACAGACATGAGAATAAAGTGCTGCTAGCGCCCCCTACAGGCTGCAGTGTTCATCAAAGACTCTACATGAACAAACTATTCTTGGAGTCTTCTAGGTGTTCCGACTCGGACGTCTCGATCTGGTGGATGTTTTTGACTCAGACTTGTTTCCGTCTCGTGGGTTCATTGATGCAGACTTGTTTGAGTTTCCTGGGACTCAGACTCGTCTCAGACTGATGGCTGTTTTGACTCTGACTCGTCTCAATCTGAGGCTGTTTTGACTCGGACTCGTCTCAGACTGATGGCTGTTTTGACTCTGACTCGTCTCAGACTGATGGCTGTTTTGACTCTGACTCGTCTCAGACTGATGGCTGTTTTGACTCGGACTCGTCTCAGACTGATGGCTATTTGACTCTGACTCGTCTCAGACTGATGGTTATTTTGACTCGGACTCGTCTCAGACTGATGGCTGTTTTGACTCTGATTCATCTCAGTCTGATGGCTGTTTTGACTCTGATTCATCTCAGTCTGATGGCTGTTTTGACTCTGACTCGTCTCAGACTGATGGCTGTTTTGACTCTGACTCGTCTCAGTCTGATGGCTGTTTTGACTCTGATTCATCTCAGTCTGATGGCTGTTTTGACTCTGATTCATCTCAGTCTGAAGGCTGTTTTGACTCTGACTCGTCTCAGTCTGATGGCTGTTTTGACTCTGATTCATCTCAGTCTGATGGCTGTTTTGACTCTGACTCGTTTCAGTCTGATGGCTGTTTTGACTCTGACTCGTCTCAGACTGATGGCTGTTTTGACTCTGACTCGTCTCAGACTGATGGCTGTTTTGACTCTGACTCGTCCCAGACTGATGGCTGTTTTGACTCTGACTCGTCTCAGTCTGATGGCTGTTTTGACTCTGACTCGTCTCAGACTGATGGCTGTTTTGACTCTGACTCGTCTCAGACTGATGGCTGCTTTGACTCTGACTCGTCTCAGACTGATGGCTGTTTTGACTCTGACTCATCTCAGTCTGATGGGTGTTTTGACTCTGACTCATCTCAGTCTGATGGCTGTTTTGACTCGGACGCGTCTCAGATTTGTCTCAGTCTGATGGCTGTTTTGACTCGGACTCGTCTCAGTCTGATGGCTGTTTTGACTCTGACTCGTCTCAGACTGATGGCTGTTTTGACTTGGACTCGTCTCAGACTGATGGTTGTTTTGACTCTGACTCATCTCAATCTGATGGGTGTTTTGACTCTGACTCATCTCAGTCTGATGGCTGTTTTGACTCGGACGCGTCTCAGTCTGATGGCTGTTTTGACTCTGATTTGTCTCAGTCTGATGGCTGTTTTGACTCGGACTCGTCTCAGTCTGATGGCTGTTTTGACTCTGACTCGTCTCAGACTGATGGCTGTTTTGACTTGGACTCGTCTCAGACTGATGGCTGTTTTTACTCTGACTCGTCTCAGACTGATGGCTGTTTTGACTCGTACTCGTCTCATACTGAGGGCTGTTTTGACTCGGACTCGTCTCAGACTGATGGCTGTTTTGACTCGGACTCGTCTCATACTGAGGGATGTTTTGACTCTGACTCGTCTCAGTCTGATGGCTGCTTTGACTCTGACTCGTCTCAGTCTGATGGCTGTTTTGACTCGGACTCGTCTCAGTCTGATGGCTGTTTTGACTCTGACTCGTCTCAGACTGATGGCTGTTTTGACTCTGACTCGTCTCAGACTGATGGCTGTTTTGACTCTGACTCGTCTCAGTCTGATGGCTGTTTTGACTCGGACTCGTCTCAGACTGGTGGCTGTTTTGACTCGGACTCGTCTCAGTCTGATGGCTGTTTTGACTCTGACTCGACTCAGTCTGATGGCTGTTTTGACTCTGACTCGACTCAGTCTGATGGCTGTTTTGACTCTGACTCGACTCAGTCTGATGGCTGTTTTGACTCGGACTCGTCTCAGACTGATGGCTGTTTTGACTCTGACTCGTCTCAGTCTGATGGCTGTTTTGACTCTGACTCGACTCAGTCTGATGGCTGTTTTGACTCGGACTCGTCTCAGTCTGATGGCTGTTTTGACTCGGACTCGTCTCAGACTGAGGGGTGTTTTGACTCTGACTCGTCTCAGTCTGATGGCTGTTTTGACTCGGACTCGTCTCAGTCTGATGGCTGTTTTGACTCTGACTCGACTCAGTCTGATGGCTGTTTTGACTCTGACTCGACTCAGTCTGATGGCTGTTTTGACTCGGACTCGTCTCAGACTGATGGCTGTTTTGACTCTGACTCGTCTCAGACTGGTGGCTGTTTTGACTCTGACTCGTCTCAGTCTGATGGCGGTTTTGACTCAGACTCGTCTCAGACTGGTGGCTGTTTTGACTCTGACTCGTCTCAGACTGATGGCTGTTTTGACTCTGACTTGTCTGGTCTTGTCCACTGATCTCGCCTGTTACAGTCTTTGTTCTACTTGCCGTTTCAGCCTCAAGATTAAGACTTCCATAGTTAGACTGGAACTTTCAGCTACAATATTTTGGGTGTATATATATATATATATTTATTATTAACTATCTATCTATTTATAATAGTTTCATGTTATTGATAATGTGGTTTCAGAGCTGCAGCTCTGTTCTCAACATCACACGTCTTTACTTTAACTGTGAAAGTGTTAAAACTGTCGCTGACGGCGTTTATGAGTCCAATCAACACTTATTAACACCTGACTGTGTATCTGTACACAGAGTGTGTACTCAGTGTGTACTCAGTGTATACTCAATGTGTTAGTGTGCTGACTCTCCTCTGGTTAGATTTAATTTAACACCACAGTTATCTGACAAACAGCACACACACACACTTCAGTATGTGTGTGTATGTGTGTGTGTCGGGGTCAGAGAGGGAGTGTGTTAAATGAGAGGGAGGACGGGTGGAGGACGGGTCTCCTTGTCGTCCGTCTGCAGCTTCAAACAGTCTTTAAAATAACCTGCAGACCAACACAGAGTGTGTGTTAGTGTTAGTGTGTGTCTGTTAGTGTGTGTTGTTGTTGTGTGTTGAAGAGCGGCGGACAGCCAAAACACTTAGCTGAATATTAAGGAGGTTTGTGACATTACAGCAGCAGGACGCCGTCACATGAAGGTAAGAACTGCTGTTGTTTGTTTCTGTTGGTGTACTGCTGTGTGATTCTAGCAGTACTTTTACTTTAGATACTTTAATCACTCTCATAGTTCCTGTGTGACTCTCTGATCAATACATTGAGTGTTGATGGTTCATGGTACTACTAGCAGCTTCATGTTGTGTTTGTTGTTTCCACCTTCAGAAACAAGTGTTCTCAGTAATATGTCTAAGTGTCATCCTCTAGGAGTTTTGTGTCACGATATTCTTTGTATGTTTTTAAATTCCTCATAAAAATCAAATCAAAAGTTTGATGTTGATCGTTTCAGTGCCGACAGCTGACGGCGTCACTAGAAAATACATCACGTTGTTAAATTTATAATGTTTCAGAGAGGAAACATCCAACGTTATTTATTCGTAATCGGGAACCTCATCTTTACATCAGACCGGCATGGCGTCATCGCTGAGGCCACGCCTCCTTTTGGGGGAAAGAAATCACATACGTCGAGAAAACGGGAAAACGCCGAAAAGCTGTTGTGTAGCAGGATAACTGAGGCTGAAACTATTCTGATGGTTTCATGTAAAAACGTTTGATGGTTCCAGATATCACAATATTAACAATAATGTTAATAATGTTAATTAGTAAAACTGTTAATAATGTTAATGTTTTATTCATAATGTTAAGAATGTTAATTAGTAATAATGTTGATAATGTTAATTAGTAATAATGTTAATAATGTTAATGTTTTATCAATAATGTTAATAAATAATAATGTTAATAATGTTAATGTATTATTAATAATGTTAGTAATGTGAATTTATTATTAATAATGTTAATGATGTTAATTAGTAATAATGTTAATAATCTTAATTTATTATTAATAATGTTAATAATGTTAACGTTGTAGTAATAATGTTAATAATGTTAGTTAGTAATAATGTTAAAAATGTTAATGTGTTATTAATAATTCTAATTAGGAATAATGTTAATAAGTAATAATGTTGATGTTAATGTATTAACACTAAAGTTAATAATGCTAATTAGTAATAATGCTGATAATGTTAATGTATTAGTGATAATGTTAATAATGTTAATGTATTAGTAATAATATTAATAATGTTAATGTTTTGTTAATAATGTTAATTAGTAATAATTTTTATAATGTTAATGTATTCGTGATAATGTTATTAATGGTAATTAGTAATAATAATGTTAATAATGTTAATTAGTAATAATGTTAATAATATAATTAGTAATAATGTTAATAATATAATTAGTAATAATGTTGAGGTGTGGACTGTTGGTTGGACTAAACAAACCCTGTGCAGGTGTCACTTTGGGCTCTGGGTCATTGTGACGTCACACTCACAGTAGTGAGTACTGACTGTGAGGTGTTTGACCTTTGACCCCCGTTGAAGGCTGTGAGGAGCTCCATGATGAAAACACATGAAACACTGAAGGACGTTTCAGTTTCACTGATGAAACTCTCAGAAACATCACACATCCTGCACGTGTCCACGGCGACCGACCTCCTCCTCCTGTTGCCATGGCAGCAGCTGCCCCACCCCCCACAGGGCCTCCTCGGTGCTCCTGTAAGTGGATTATTCTCCTCCTGGAGTTTTAAAGTCCAACCTGTCAGATCTGAGAGCTGCTGAACAAACAACAAAGACAAGTTAAAAGGTTTCCTTCGTCCGTCCACTCAAACAGTTTCAGCTTCACACAGTAAAACCTTCCTCTGACAGTTTGCATTTATTTCATGTAACTTCAGGAACTTCACAAACACATTTCTGCATGTTTGAGCTCATCAGCTGCAGATCCTGTTAAACGTCCGTCATCCTCCATCAGTGTTCGGACGGGTCTGTTGGTTCACCTCATTCCTTCGAAAGAGACAAGATGGACATTTTGTGTCATCATAGCATAATAATGTCATTTTATTGCTGCTGAGTTAGAATCTATGGCTCCGACCATGACGCTGAGATATCAGTATCAGTTACTTTACTTAGTCACTTTCTACCACTGCTTTCTACTCTTCTGGTTTTGCACTCTTTTATACAGCAGCTCTGTGTGTGTGTGTGCGTGCGTGCGTGCGTGCGTGCGTGCGTGCGTGTGTGCGTGTGTGTGTGTGTGAGAGAGAGTGTGTGTGTTAATGTTGAAGCATTAAATCGACCACCTGTTGCTCTCCGTTCTCAAACACACACTCCCTTCATTCTGTTCTTTCTCCAGCAAACACTGAAAGAGAAGAAATGTGTGTGTGACTCACATACCACAGCACACACACACACACACACACACACACACACAGACATGTCAGTTCCTGTCTTCTCTCGAAAAATGATCCCGCTGGCTATTTCCCGCCGCCTGCCAGTCGAGCGTGTGGGCAGAGCACCCTGAAGGTCTGTCGCTACAGCAACGGGCTGAACAGAGCAGGAAGGAAAGGAAGAAAAACAAGAAGAGATGTGACAGGAGACACCAGCAGCAGATCTGAAGACATCAGGTCAGCAGAAGAAGAAGAAGAAGAAACAGGAAGCTGAAAAGTCCTCCTCACCGCTGCAGGTCCAGGTGTGCTGGGACTGTTGTGGGTCCTGTGGGTCTCCTGTGCAGACAAGTCCCGGATGTGGTTAGCTTAGCTTGGCACAAAGACTGGAAGCTGGGGGAAACTGCTAGCCTAGCTATATCTAAAGAAAGTTTGATCGACTCGTGGTCAGCTGGTCTGATGTACAACAAGTGCCTCAAACATGTTGGCTGATGTGGTTCGCCTGGAACACGCCAAGGAACAGACCCAGTCTGTCTTCTTCTTTTAATTTCCAGCAGACTAGACACAAGAAGTGCATCGCTGCCTCCCGCCACTTAAAAACAACAATGCATTTGGTCTTTGCAAACAGAAATGACGAGTTTATTTGCATTCAGAGCGGGAAGTGAGATCTGATCACAAGTTCTGAGACGCATGTTAATACCAGGTGTGAACCGACGTACTTAGAGCTGTCCACATGTGATCGGATGTTAATACCAGGTCTTCGTCCTCCAGGTCTCCAGCATGTCTTCAGTCAGAGCTGCAGCCGTCCAGCTGAGCTGCTGCGTCTTCATCGTCCTCCTCGTCCTCATCGTCCCGCCCTGCAGAGGTCAAGGTAAGGTCAGCTGGTGACATGTTTACTAGTGTAACCAAACCTCATTAAAAAAACTGCTAATTTAAGGGTTCAGGCAGAGCTGCAGTGGGACATTTATCCACTGTGTTTGTCCTTGCTAGCTCCTACTGGCCCCTTTAGTTCCATGATGGCCCCTGTAGGCCCCTGTAAGTCTCTGTTGGTCCCTCTAGGTCCCTGATGGCCCTTGTAGGTCCCTGCTGGCCCCTGTAGGTCTCTGATGGTCCTTGTAGACCCTTGTAGGCCCCTGTAGGTCCCTGCTGGCCCCTCTAGGCCCCTGCAGGTCCCTAATGGCCCCTCGTTGTACTTCAGACCAGCTGAGCCAAATATAACACTCAGTATTGTTGTTTTAAAGAGTCTCTGAAGCCGGCAGTAAATCTTGGTCGTTGTGGATCCTCACTGAGCGTGCTCAGAGGCGCTCGGCAGCTCATTGTTCTCCCAGCTGTCAGATTAACGCCGCTCTTCTCAGATAACACTTAGCCCCCCCCACCCCAAGGACGAGCCTGGTGTCTCTCCGTCAGGAACACCTTTGAAAACAATCCTCCCAAATTCCAGCTGACACTCGATCCACCGTCGGCTTCACTTCACCTGCGTTCAGAGGTCAGAGGTCAGAGGTCACAGCTGCTGGTCTAAATATTCCTGCTGAGAGGAAATCAAACCTGGATCTAATAAACACCTGCAGACAGGAAGCCACATGTGATGTGTTCACTGTTTATCCCTACCAAACATGTCGTGGGCCGGACGAGGACGCTCACCAGAGACTATCACAGTCAGCTCGGGGTGACAGCGTCTTATTCTGACCAGCAGCAGGAACTCAGGTCGCGTCCATTGACTCTTCTGGTAGAGACATTTTGCTGAAGCATGCACCGAGCAGTTTATGCAAGTATAGACTCTTTTCTGTTAGAAGGCTAGATATAAGCAACATTTACTCTCCATCTCTGAAACGTTTCTCCGATATTGTAGCTCGCTAGAGCCTCGAATCACAGTTTGTCATCTCAAGGAATACCTGTGTAACAATGAGCTGTTTAATCAGCCACAACTGTCAGGTGGACGGATTATCACCAACACACATTAAAACACATTTGATAAGTCTGAGATCTGTTATTTCAACTCGTGTAAAATAAATATTTATATTCTTTCTGTATATTCAGGAGTAAAACTCAGCTTCTTGTATTCTGAATGGATCTTCTCAGGTTTCTACTGTTTATCCAGCTGTCTCTCTGACAGACACACAGACACGTGGCTCACCCACCGCCAGAGGTCAGAGGTCAAACCGTCTGCTACTAATGTCTCACCAGAGACCTGAAGCACTGGGACACACACACACACACACACACTGGGCACACTGGGAGGGTTGCTGGTTTAAATCCCATCTTAGTCGATCATGTTTAGTGCTAAACTGTTACAGTGCCCCCTACAGACAGCCACTCACAGTTAACAGGACAAACAGACCACGCCCACAGAAATATGACAACCAATCACTGAGGAGACAAACGGCGGAATTACAACTTCCGTGTCCGTCATGTGATGCCATTGGGCCCAAAAAGACTTTTTCCCGTAGACTTACATTGGGAAAGAGACGTCTGTATCTCAGCGGATCTTTTTTTTGTTTTAGGTAAATCAACTTCCCACTATGAACACTTGAAGAGTAATAGTAGTTCTTCTTCTTCTTCTTCTTCTCTGCAGGAAGTGACTGCAGCTGTAACATCACCAACAGCCGCTGTGACGAGTCCGGAGTCTGCAGGTGAGACGTTCATCAGTCATCCACTGATCAATCATCCTGTTCTACCAGGGCCAGACTGGGAACGGACCGGGGTGTCCCACCACCACAAAGCGCGGTAAACAAGGCGTGGTCCGTGTTTTAAGATCGGGTCGGGTGGGATGTTGACATCGCCACAGACCCCTGACGCACTGAGGACAGTCCGCCCTGATTGACAATCACGCCGTGAGCCCCGTTCCTCCCTGCAGGGAGAGAGGGAACAGCGAGCATTAACCCACAGCCCCGTTTGTTTAACCATTGCCCCGATGTTCCTCCTCTGTTGGCGGCCCTGCGCGTCAGCAGCGATCCCGGCGTTGTACCGGACTCTTGTGGTTCAGAGGGAGCTGAGCCGGAAGCTCTTGATTTCTAGTCTAACCCTCACCCGTGGTCCTGAGCTTTGGCTAGAGACCGAAACAATGAGATCCTCTGCAGGGTGTCTGGGCTGATCCTCAGAGACCGGGTGAGGGAGCTCGGACTAGAGCCACTGGTTCAACATCTGATGAGGATCCTCCTGGACGCCTCCCTTCGGAGGTTTTCTGGGCATGGGATGGATGAATGATGTCTCAGACTCCAACATCTGTCTCTGTGTGTCTCCAGATGTGACCCCGGTTGGGACGGTGAAGGGTGCGACCGCTGCTTGCCGATGCCCGGCTGCGTTCACGGTTCCTGTCAGCAGCCGTGGCAGTGCATCTGTGAGCCGGGCTGGGGGGGGCGCTTCTGTGACAAAGGTCTGACTCATTTATTTTATTTTATCAGTTGGTACGTCATCATTCTGCTGTCAGACCTCCGTACTGGATGCTTCAGGTCTTGTTTCCTGTTTCAGATCTGTTGGTGTGCTCGGAGCGGCCGCCGTGTCAGAACGGGGCGACCTGTGTAACCGAGGACAACGGGGAATACACCTGTCTCTGTCCGGAGGGCTTCCACGGCAGAGACTGTCAGCTGAAGACAGGACCCTGTCACCAGAGGAGGTCTGTGCAGGTCTTCTTCTAGACTCAGGTCCAGTGTGCAGGTCCTCTTCTAGACTCAGGTCCAGTGTGCAGGTCCTCTTCTAGACTCAGGTCCAGTGTGCAGGTCTTCTTCTAGACTCAGGTCCAGTGTGCAGGTCCTCTTCTAGACTCAGGTCCAGTGTGCAGGTCTTCTTCTAGACTCAGGTCCAGTGTGCAGGTCTTCTTCTAGATTCAGGTCCAGCGTGCAGGTCTTCTTCTAGACTCAGGTCCAGCGTGCAGGTCTTCTTCTAGACTCAGGTCCAGCGTGCAGGTCTTCTTCTAGACTCAGGTCCAGCGTGCAGGTCTTCTTCTAGACTCAGGTCCAGTGTGCAGGTCTTCTTCTAAACTCTGGTCCAGCGTGCAGGTCTTTCTTCTAGACTCAGGTCCAGCGTGCAGGTCTTCTATTAGACTCAGGTCCATCGTGCAGGTCTTCCTCTAGACTCAGGTCCAGCGTGCAGGTCTTCTTCTAGACTCAGGTCCAGCGTGCAGGTCTTCTATTAGACTCAGGTCCATCGTGCAGGTCTTCCTCTAGACTCAGGTCCAGCGTGCAGGTCTTCTTCTAGACTCAGGTCCAGCATGCAGATCTTATTCTAGACTCAGGTCCAGTGTGCAGGTCTTCTTCTAGACTCAGGTCCAGTGTGCAGGTCTTCTTCTAGACTCAGGTCCAGCGTGCAGGTCTTCTTCTAGACTCAGGTCCAGCGTGCAGGTCTTCTTCTAGACTCAGGTCCAGCGTGCAGGTCTTCTTCTAGACTCAGGTCCAGCGTGCAGGTCTTCTTCTAGACTCAGGTCCAGCGTGCAGGTCCTCTTCTAGACTCAGGTCCAGTGTGCAGGTCTTCTTCTAGACTCAGGTCCAGTGTGCAGGTCTTCTTCTAGACTCAGGTCCAGCGTGCAGGTCTTCTTCTAGACTCAGGTCCAGCGTGCAGGTCTTCTTCTAGACTCAGGTCCAGCGTGCAGGTCTTCTTCTAGACTCAGGTCCAGCGTGCAGGTCTTCTTCTAGACTCAGGTCCAGCGTGCAGGTCTTCTTCTAGACTCAGGTCCAGCGTGCAGGTCTTCTTCTAGACTCAGGTCCAGCGTGCAGGTCTTCTCCTAGACTCAGGTCCAGCGTGCAGGTCTTCTTCTAGACTCAGGTCCAGCGTGCAGGTCTTCTTCTAGACTCAGGTCCAGCGTGCAGGTCTTCTCCTAGACTCAGGTCCAGCGTGCAGGTCTTCTTCTAGACTCAGGTCCAGCGTGCAGGTCTTCTTCTAGACTCAGGTCCAGCGTGCAGGTCTTCTTCACATTATCAGTCTCACAATGTTTTCTTCTTCTTCGTGTGTTTTGTCTCAAGGTCTCCGTGTAAAAATGGCGGTCTGTGTGAGGACGCTGACGGCTTCGCGGTGGAGTTGGCGTGCCGCTGCCTGGCGGGCTTCACGGGGCCGCGCTGTGAGACCGACGTGGACGACTGCTTGATGAGGCCGTGTGCTAACGGCGCCACCTGCCTGGACGGCGTCAACCGCTTCTCGTGCCTCTGTCCTGTCGGCTTCATCGGACGCTTCTGCACCGTCAACCTGGATGACTGCGCCAGCCGGCCCTGCCTTAACGCCGGCCGCTGCCTGGACCGCGCCGGAGGCTTCTACTGCGTCTGCCGGCCCGGCTACACCGGAGCCACCTGCGAGCTGAGAAGCCACGAACCCGGCTGGACGATGCTGGGGTGGGAGGGGGGAGGAGGCGGGGTCAGACCTCAGCTGACCACCGGGGGTAAGAACCAGAGGAGCAGCACCACCAGCAGCAGCGGGAACAGCAGTCGTCATGACGACAGGCTGTTTAAGGTGACGGTGAGCGAGCGCAGCGCCGCCGGCCTGTCGGAGGTCCAGCTCATCGTGCTGCTGGTGCTGGCGGGGGTGACGCTGGCCGTGGTGGTGCTGACCGCCGCCTTTGTGTTGCAGCGTCACTGCAGGGACTGTGGCCACGCCCCCTGCTGGCTGATAACATCATCACCATCATCATCATCATCATTACAGCAGCGAGGACAGCAGAGCGGCTGGCGAGCTCGGCAGGATGAGGCAGAGTGTCAGATCAGCTTCCTGAACGTAGCAGAACCAGAGAAGAAGAAACTGAACACTGAGATCATATAGACTGAGAGAGAGAGAGAGAGAGAGAGAGAGAGAGAGAGAGGAGGACATCCTCTCTCACCAAGCACTGCAGGGTCAGAGGTCAGAGGTCAGAGGTCTGAACTGGGATCCAGTTCAACAGGATTTGGTCTGGTTCTCCCCGTGTTGAACCATGATGGTCAGTCTGAAACTAAAAGAACCAGAGTTTTATTCCACACATTCTTCTTCCTGGTCGAAGCCTGCCGCCAATATTACCCACAATGCCCCTCTCCCTCTGTCAGTGGTGTGGTAGATTGTGGTGGGTTATGCTAGCAGCAGCTAATGTAGCCTGCAGCAGAGATGATTATAAAACACCAGGAAACACCTGGAGACACCTGGAGACACCTGGAGACACCCGGAGACATCTGGAGACACTAAAGGCTTTATAAAACACCTGGAAACACCTGGAGACACTGAAGGCTTTATAAAACACCTGGAAACACCTGGAGACACCTGGAAGCTTTATAAAACACCTGGAAACTACCAGCAGTATATAAAGTGATTAAAAGTAGCTCCACCTTTAACAGCTGCAACATTACAGTGATGAACACATTAATGCATCAATCATTAGAATACTATAATATAATATAGATTATTCTGCACAATGAGTACTTTTACTGTAAGTATATTTTCATGTTAATATCTTTTTTACTTTTACTTAATTTTGAATGCAGGACTTTTATTTTTATTTCTACACTGTGGTATTAGTACTTTTACTGAAGTAACAGATCAGAGTACTTCTTCCGCAAAAATGTGACTTGTTTTTCTCAATCCTAACACTATATATATATATATATATGTATTTATATATATATGGCACTGTTGAGTGTGGTAGAGAAGCTTGAGTTTGACGTGGCGATCTGCGTCTCTCTCATTCATTGGTGTAATTTATCCGACGAGTGTGATGAGAACAAACTGTGTGCAATAAAGCTGGTGTTTTTATGTACCGACAGCAGATATGAAATATATAATATGAGAAAAATATTCAGGGCTGCAGACTTCATGTCCTTGTGTTTATATTTTACAAACATAAATTACACATTTAAAGCTGATTAGTCATATTTAGACTAAATATCTTTACATTTTTAGCTAAAAAAAACCCAAAACATTTAATTAAATTACATTTACATACACAGTACAGATTTAATCATTTTCATTATTATTATATATATTTATATATACGTGTTTTGCTCTAAGTGTCTTCAGCTTGTGTTAACCACAGACCTTATTTCAGACATCTAACTAAAAACCCATTGACTTCCAGACGATGGAACAGGAAGTGACATCATGCAGACTCATTTCCAGGTTTTAGGACTCATTCCAGAATGACGAATCAGAGTCGTTGTTCTTACGAAGCTGTAAACAGTTTAATTATTGTGACATCAGAGCAGCAGAAGTACATTCATCAGAAACACACTGAACACCGTCTGTAAGTCACTTGGTGCGTTAAGGTTTTGTGCCGCCACTCGCTCTGTTCGCGTCTCTATGTACAGGTGCTACATCAAACCATGCAGAGCATGTGATTGGCTGCTAGCCATCAGGTGATCTGACAACCCAGAGAAGTGCAGTGCAGAGAAACAAACCGGGAACATTCAAACCAAACAAATCAGAATAAAGTGAAAATAGTTCAACAGGAAGTGTGTGAGTGTGTGTGGGAGGGGGTCACATCTCAGTCTCAGCCAATAAGCTCTCACCTAGACCTGATGTCAGCAAGACCATCTGGGGGCTGGAGTCTGTAGGGTTAAAGAACGACACATTCAGAGAGTCTGCATGTTCAACACCGTTAACTCTGTGACTTCACATCCTGATGATCACTTTCCAAATGATTGATCGTTTTTAGATTGATTTCCTTTCACCAGAGAGACACTGGTTCAGCTTCAGTTCTGTTAAATGACTCCTGTCACTTTAACATGGAGGTCTATGGGGACTGACTCCTGTCACTTTAACATTGAGGTCTATGGGGACTGACTCCTGTCACTTTAACATGGAGGTCTATGGGGAGTGACTCCTTCTGGAGCCTCATGTGGTCATTAGAGGAACTGCAGTTTTTCACATTTCCACGTTGGCTTCATTTGTAAGACCCAGATGTTGCTACCTGCATTTGAGTGGCATCAATAAGGATTTCACTAAATGTTGAACTGTTCCTTTAATGGAAATCCATCTAAAAACTGATTTGGAAAATGTTTACCGGTAAATATACTGTATATACATGATTACTAATACATTGGTTAAACATGTAAAACCAGATGTTTCTGTGTTTCCTCTGTTTTCATAAAGAAACGCCGTCGTAAAGACTCCGTCACACCAGCGTTTAAAAATAAATACATTTCGTGACAAATTCAATTCATCACAGTCAAATCGTCAAATGGACACAGTTAAAGTGATTCACCGAAAAATGTTGCCGTTTTAAATGCTGGTGTGACAGGGCCTTATTCCATTCTATAACCTGCTCTGGACCAGGACCAGAACCAGAGGAACCATAGAAGATGAGCAGTTCTTCGATAGGTATATTCATTATTATTAGGAATGGGAATACAGAATATTCTTTATTAACTGGGATTAAAACCCAGTTAAACCAGATTCACACTTAGACCTCAATTATACAGAACACAGAACCTTCTACTGTCACTGAGGACACCTAACACCACAGAACCAGCTAATACTGGGTCAGCTGGGACAGAACCAGTCTAATACTGGGACAACTGCGACACCTCCAGGTAAACTGGGTTTAACTTGGACAGAACCAGGCTGATGTGAAGGCAGCATTAGTTCAGCTAAAACTAAAATACTTATACCAGTATGGTAAATTACTCCAGTGGAACCAGTATGACAAACTACTTCAGAAGAACCAGTATAAGCGGTACCAGTAGAACCAGTATGGTAAACTACACCAGT
This sequence comes from Sebastolobus alascanus, assembly GCA_916701645.2. Taxonomy (NCBI): domain Eukaryota; kingdom Metazoa; phylum Chordata; class Actinopteri; order Perciformes; family Sebastidae; genus Sebastolobus; species Sebastolobus alascanus. The sequence goes on along the minus strand of CAKAOJ020000036.1, from coordinate 2,486,633 downwards.
ACAGCCAGTATGGTATCCTGTACCAGGAGAACCAGTATGATGGGCTGTCCCAGTAGAACCAGAATGGTAAATTACACCAGTAGAACCAGTATGGTATCCTGCACCAGGAGAACCAGTATGATGGGCTGTCCCAGTAGAACCATTATGGTATTGTGTACCAGGAGAACCAGAATGGTAAACTACACCAGTTGAGCCAGTATGATAAAGTGGAAAAGTAAACTCAGTTTCCCAGTTCTGTACTGGTTCTGTACTGGTTCTGTTCTGGTTCTTTACTGGTTTGTCTAAACCAGTGTTGCTGTCTCTGGGGGACCAGTATGGAGAGTAAAGTGGGACAGTCGGGGGTGAGGAGAGGGGGGAGTGTTCAGCCCTTACTGCTGTGGGGGAGCCAGGCGGGGGGCTGGTACTTGTCTCTGATTGGCTGGTACTTGTCTCTGATTGGCATCAGGGCGCTGCTGGAGGCGGAGCCTGGCTGTAGGGGCGGGGCCTCTCTGTCGTCATCCTCCTCCCCTTCAGACAGCAGGTCACAGATCTGCTGCTGCAGCTCCGGACTGATGTCGTTCTCCGCCAGAACCAGAACCCGCAGACTGGTCGGGTAGTTCTCCACCATGTCCAGGAACACCTGGACACAGAGACCGCCGCCATTCAATCAGACTCAACTTTATTTATACACACTGGCTCTAACATCAACGAGGAACGCCACGCTACAGTTGGGATTATGGGTGAACAACATGGTTGATAGTTCTGCTGTGGCCACACCCAGCTGTGATGTCATATGGTACCATAGTGCAGAGCGACATCACAGCTGGCTGGGCAGCTGGATCAGTTCCATAAAGAACATCTGGAACTCCTTGATTGAAATATTAGAGCACCAGATTTATTCTTCACGTGTCAGTGGTGAAATATTCTAAACTCAACGTTCACCTTCAACTCGTCAGTTGATTAAACTAGATTAAATTAAAGGAAGTAGTTCAGGTAACATGTAGGGAACTCCAGAGGAGGCTAACTGACCAATCAGATCACTGGAAACATAATGACATCACATCTACAACATGAACATGTGTGTTGTAGGATGTTCAGATCAGCGTCTCCCCCTGCTGGACAAACAGCTGGATGACTGAGAAACACCGACAGGAGAAGAAGAAGAAGAAGAGTAGTAGAAGAAGAAAAAGAGTAGTAGAAGAAGAAGAAGAGAAATGTGCCGTATGACTGGTCGACCTGTGCTGATTGGTTGGTCAGTCCGGTTCCCTCCAGGTCCAGAACCTCCAAGGTTCTGCTGGATGCCACGGCAACCGCCAGCATCCCTGCGATCTGATCACCTGGAAACAGAACCAAAACATTTACAACCAGAACTCACAGCAGCTCCGACCCATAAACTGGGTAATGTGCAGCGTAATGTGCAGCGTGCAGTGTAACGTGCAGCGTGCAGTGTAACGTGCAGTGTAATGTGCAGCGTGCGGTGTGATGTGCAGCGTGAAGAGCGGTGCTGGTACCTAACGGGTTGTAGTCCAGGTTGAGCACTCGGAGCTGGGAGCTGTGAGCCACAGCGATGGCGAGGCGAGACCAGCCTTTACAGCTGATGCCTGTGTTGGCGCTCAGCGTCAGCTCCCTCAGACCTGCAGACGACCAGCAACACAACGAGCTCAGCACGCTTCATCACCTTCATCACCTTCATCACCTTCATCACCTTCATCACGTCTGTTATTATTACATCCCAACACGTCTGTTCAACAACACACGTTTGCTCTACATTGATGATGACCTTTAACCTCTAACATGATCAGATAAATGTTGAAAATTTGATTCTTTACAAAGAACAGAAGTCTGATTCTATAATTGTTGAATACTGTTGGTACTTGAATCTGAATCTGAGAACTCTGATATATAAATATATATATATATATATATATATATATATATATATATACACACTGAATATACTGAAAGTATTCTTTATGAGCCTGGTTATGCAGATCTGACAGTGAAGAGTTAATGGTCCAGTTTGAGCTGACGCCATGTGGACGTCCAGGCTGCTGAATTCAGGCTGTTTGAGCCTGAAATAACCAGGAGACAAAATGTCCTCTGAGCTTTACTGAATAACTGTGAGACGTTTCATCAGACCTGCTGCTCGCTGACAGTTCAAACACATCGGATTTATACTAATATGGTTCAATATTACTCCTCATGTCATCAAATCTGAGGTTATGAATTCATTAATTCACTCATTTATTACTTCATTTATTAATTCATGTATTAAATGATCTCTAGTGAGTCAGACCTCAGAAGTTAAACCTCAAACTTGTTTGGACTTGTTTAAATTTGTTCTTACATTCAACCTGGTCCCTGAACGTCACACGACACATCACTGTATTCTGTTGTTCCGTTTGTTCCTGAAACTCTCACTGCTAACACTAGCTAGCTAGCTAACTTAGCTCTGTTCCACGTCACCAACACTAGCAACATGCAAACATCATCTGTGTGATTCATGGAGCAATTCAAACGGGATAAAAAAAAAATAATTATCTCTGTCCGTTGACTACCGTTCATATTTTTTCTGAAATAAGGTCCCATGGTGGTTACAGGAAGGGGCGGGACTTCACCTCTCTATAGCAGGATGCTAATGTGTTTTTATTAGAGACTAGCTGTCATGTGACTGGGTGGTTTCCATGGTTACCACGGTGTGTTTGTTGTTGTTGTCGTTGGTTACCTGACTTTGCTCCGTCGGGCGGCAGCATCCCACAGATCAGAGCCAGCGCCTCGTCTCCCAGCATGCAGTCTCCCAGATCCAGACAGACCAGCGCCGGGTGGGTCGACAGGGCCGAGTTCAAGGTCACAAGGCCGGCGTCCAACAGCGGGTTGCCATGGAGACTGGAGGGGGCGAGGACAGAGTCTTACCAACCAATCACATCGACTAATATTCCTCTATCATAGTGAGTGTGATGCAGTCTAGAGGACACCTGTCCGTGCTTACAACAGCGTCTGCAGCGACCGATTGGTCATCAGGGCGTCGGCCAGGTGTCGCGTCCGGCCGATGCTGGAGACGACGCCAAGGTTGAGGTTGAGCTGAGCGAGCGAGCGCGACTCTGCGACGCTGCGGCAGACGCGTCCGAAGTCGCGGTCGGAGAGCTGGCAGCCGCGGACGGACAGCAGCCGGACGCTGTCCTCCTTCAGGCTCTCGCAGATGTCCTGAACCTCGGCCGCCGACAGCAGCTCGCCCGTGATCTGGATGGAGGCCGGCAGCATCCTGGACGGGACGGGAGCACTGGGAGCACTGGGACACCTGGAGGGAAAAACAGTCTAATGCTACGTGTCCACTGGGGCGTTTCTGGACGCTTGATGGGCTGCTACTAGACAGCTGATTGGACGAACGCTTTTCCTCGTGGGCTGCTGCTGGGCTGGTTTCAAACTGCAACCAACATGGCGGCTCGTTTGGAAACCTTTCTCTCATATATTACAAAAATAGTTCGCTGAAGATGTTCGGCCGCCCATCAAGCGTCCAGAAACGCCGAGACAAAACAGGAAGTGTGACCTCTACTGGTGAAGTGCAGGTCCTGGACTGACTATCTCCCATTGGTCGGTGCATCACTGTGACATCACTTCCTGTCTATCCTCTGCTCTACTGACTCAACTCAATGAGAATTATTGTAAATTAAAGAAGCATTAACTAGTTAGCTATTTAAAAACTACATCTCCCATGAAGCTCTTCTGCTCTAAGTCTGTGTATCACACTTATTATACATCATCATATTGTGTACTTGTACTGTTAATCAGTGATCGATCCTTAGTAAAGTACACACACACACACCGGAGCTGATCAATAATCAGTGAATCTAAAGTATCGATGAGCAGCAGCTGGACCCGATCAGCTGATCAGTAATCAGTGAATCTAAAGTATCAATGAGCAGCAGCTGGAGCCGATCAGCTGATCAATAATCAGTGAATCTAAAGTATCGATGAGAAGCAGCTGGACCCGATCAGCTGATCAATAATCAATTAATCTAAAGTATCGATGAGCAGCAGCTGGACCCGATCAGCTGATCAATAATCAGTGAATCTAAAGTATGGATGAGCAGCAGCTGGAGCCGATCAGCTGATCAATAATCAGTGAATCTAAAGTATGGATGAGCAGCAGCTGGACCCGATCAGCTGATCAATAATCAATTAATCTAAAGTATCGATGAGCAGCAGCTGGACCCGATCAGCTGATCAATGATCAGTGAATCTAAAGCAGCCGATCAATAATCAGTGAATCTAAAGTATTGATGAGCAGCAGCAGGACCCGATCAGCTGATCAATAATCAGTGAATCTAAAGTATTGATGAGCAGCAGCTGGAACCGATCAGCTGATCAATGATCAGTGAATCTAAAGTAGCCGATCAATAATCAGTGAATCTAAAGTAGCCGATCAGCTGATCAATAATCAGTGAATCTAAAGTATCAATGAGCAGCAGCTGGACCCGATCAGCTGATCAATAATCAATTAATCTAAAGTATCGATGAGCAGCAGCTGGAGCCGATCAGCTGATCAATAATCAGTGAATCTAAAGTAGCCAATCAGCTGATCAATAATCAGTGAATCTAAAGTAGCTGATCAATGATCAGTAATCTAAAGTAGCCGATCAATAATCACTGAATCTAAAGTATTGATGATCAGTTGATCAATAATCAATTAATCTAAAGTATCGATGAGCAGCAGCTGGAGCCGATCAGCAGCTGATCGATCCTGAGCTCAGGCTCCGATTGGTGCTGCTGAAAGAGATCAATTAACCTGACAGATGATCGATCAGCTTGCTCGGGGCGGATCGGGACCGTCACACGGTGATGTCATCGCTCGCTGCTCCGGTGCCGCAGGCCGCGCGCCGGTTCTGATCCACCGCGGCGGACATCACAGTCGGTCGATCGATCCCGGTATCGATTAATCGGGTTGATGAGCAGCAGAGTGGCGGAGCGGCGCAGCGGCACAGCGGGGGGGGTTCGGTGTCCTGGAACCGGGCAACGGGTCGGTGTGTCGGTCGGTGTGAGCTCCGGTAGTCCCGGTGTGTTGCTGCAGGTGACCGTTACTATGAGAGACAGAGAGAGGAGAGAGAGAGCAGGAGGGCTCACTCTGACCCGTTTCCTGGGACTCTACGCTCACATGTTTTATTTAACTAAGATGACGATATATAATATAAATAATAATGTTGAGTTATAAAATGTAGTAATCCAACGTTTATTAGCATCAGTGAAAAAAAATACAAACTCATTAAATGAACTGAATTTAAATAACAAGGTGATGAAATACAACCTCACAAAGACCTATAAAGTAGATAATAGAAGTAGAAAATACAGACAGGAAGGTATAGTATAATTTTATTTGTTATTATTTATTTGTTTTCATTATCCTGCTCTACATACAGACATGGATAATTTAGAAAATAAGTTAATAAGTATTGTATATTCTATTATTTTATTAGGGAAATTACAAAAAAACATAAATGTACATTTGATGGGACAGATTCGAGTTTTTCGTCCTTTATAGTAATTGATTTTTCTGCTAAATGGATTAAAATTAATCAAAGACTAATTTAAAAAGTGTGTGTGTGTATGAAAATTGGTGACAAAAGCTGAGGTGATATATATTTGAAAACAATTGCACATACATTTTAATATTTATGTTATGATAAGTATACTTAAGGACGAACAACTCGAATCTGTCCCTTCAAATGTACATTTATGTTTATGAAATAAAATAATAAAATATTTAATATTTATTAACTTTTTTTTTTTTTTTAATTATCGCTGTTTGTTTATAGAGCAGGATAATGAAAACAAATAAATAATAAAAAAAAAATGATACTGTACCATCCTGTCTGTATTTTCGAAATAAAAAATAATATCTTTGTAATTTAATGTTGCAGAACTCCTTAAATGCTCAATAAAGGTCAGATTATTATTATTATTATTGTTATTATTATTATCATATTTGGCTAATGTATAATTTACCTTATTTAAATATATTTGGGAATATAATAGGTGAGGTCGTGATGCAGACTCTGATCAGAGTGACACCTCTCTCCTCCAACAGACGATCTTTACAGTTGTGACGTCACGACGTTTTAATCCTCCTCGGTCTGTGTCGTCACGCGCAGAGAATTATGACGGTTGATTAAGAACACCTATTATTGATTACTGATCATAGGCTGCTGCTGATCGATCAGCTCGATCGATCCCAATAACACAAACAACCCTGACCCGATCACCTGATACAACTTCCGGTCCGGTTTTCAAAATAAGAGCATGTGCTTTCTGTTATCAGTTTTATATATTTTGTTTTATATTTCTTGTGTTAATTTAGTTATTAATTTTATGTTTTATGTGCTACAACTCTACTTTCCTGTTAAAGTTATATATTATATTATATTATATTATATTATATTATAAAGTTATATATTTAAATGTGACTGTTTTAAGGAGTAAAAATGAGAATTAAATATTATGAATAATTAGTTTTATTGTGTCTTTTTAGTTGGCAGAGTGGTGAAAGATTTTAAACAGTATTTTACATACACACAGTATATACTGTATATACATACATATACATTATATATATATATATATATATATATATATATATTCATATACAGTATATATATATATATATATATACATACAGTATATATATGTATATATATATACACATATATATACATACAGTATATATATATATATATATATATACAGTATATATATATATACATATACAGTATACATATATATATATATATATATATATATATATATATATACAGTATATATATATATATATATATAAATAAAATGATATAATGAGATCAACAGCACCACCCGGTGGTGGATTAGCAGTGATATTAAAACAGGTAGGACTAATTCTGAAAGTTTGATCTTAAAATAATCAGCCCTGAACATCCTACTTTATTGATCTGCAAGAGACATATTGATCATAATGTCTGTCTCTGTTTAGGATCAATATGAGGAACTCCACATGGATCACTTTAAACATGAAACAGTGTTGTGGGATCAGACATGTACTCATGAAAGCCTTTTAGTTTAAGGGTCATTTTATTGTTTTTTGTATTTTAAAGACACATCTGGGGACAACCAAAAATAAAGTGAAAATAGAGATTGACTTAATTAAATTAACGTATTGTTTAATATTACTTAATAAAATATAACGTATGAATCCTTCAGTTTATTGCATCATGGATTTGTTTCTGTATTTTATTGATTTATTGTTAGTATAATCATATTTAACTGTCGTTCTTGATGTAAATTGTGAATGTTATGTTGTTAATAAAGTTCTTTTAAAAAAAAAAAAAAATTGCGTCAGGCGTCAGTTTTGTTGCGGCGTCGTGACGTACCCGGAAGTGTCCCCGATCCGCAGCTGCAGCTAGCAGCAGCTACCAGCTAAACTCCTGCGAGCTGAAGCTCCGAGCAGACAGACAGGTGTACAGACAGACAGACAGACAGGTAAGAAACTCAACACCTCACCTCGGGAGGGTTCACTCTTCTTCTGGTCACAAAACAACAACAAGAAGCAAAGGAAGAAGAGTTTAACAACCGGAGAGGAGGTTTCGGCTAACTAAGTTAGCTTCGTTAGCAGGTATCCTCTCCAGGTGTTCATCATCATCACGTTAGCTAACGTAAAGGTGTCCTAAACCGGACGGCGCTCGCCGATATTGGCCTAAACCGGACGCATCCGGTATGACGCATCTTCCGGTCTTTTCGCGGTCATTTCCTCCGGAGATCCCAACTGAAATGTAAGTAGAATCAATTTACACATATCCAAGTATCTAAGTGTCAAATTTCATATATATGTATGGATGTTTACATGTCGAATTACTAGAGGAAAGTGACTTTGATGAGAGAAAGCAGTAAGAACACTTTAGTTGCGCTCGGGCGACGATCTTTCCCCCTGAAAAGTGTATCGGTATTTTCACTGTACAGCTAATATGAGTTAGCATATGAGTGCATTTCGTAGCTAGCTTTACCCTGCTTTGTCTAGCCAATGAAAATAGAGGATCATGAGTGACATAATCTGTAGTCGGGTGAAGAGAGGCAGAAATGTTTGATGTCTGAAAAAAAAAGTTGTGGCCGCGGGAAAGACGAACAGAGGATCACGTAGTGTTAGCAAAGGCAGGCAGCTGTTTTGTTTGTGTGTTTAGCTCTGAAACATGACAGCAGACATAAATAAAGTAAAATGTTTTTTCTTGTTCATAAGTCAGGCTACATCATGTATATCTATGCATAATGATCCAATAAATAATGCAAATAATGTTGGTGTGTGTGTGTGTGTGTGTGTGTGTGTGTGTGTGTGAGAGAGAGAGAGAGACTTGTGTTGAAAGCCACTTGTGGCTCTTATGATTGGAGATATAGGTTATAGATTAACCTCCAATATAATATTCTGCTAGATTTTATATTTATATATATATATATATATATATATATATATATATATATATATATATAGTTAACCAAAATCTAATGTTTTTGCTTTTCAACTTTCTCTCTTGTATGGTTTATGTTCCTGGCTGAAAAGATAGAGAACAGAGACAGAGGGTAAGAAGAAGGAAAAATAGAGCGAAAAATAGAGCAAAAAGCAGGAAAGACAGCAGAGAGCAGAAAAAATAGAGCAAAAAGCAGGAAAGAGAAAGAAAGAAGCAGGAAAGACAGCAAGAACCAGGAAAAGACAGAGCAAGAAGCAGGAAAGAGAAAGAAAGAAGCAGGAAAGAGAAAGAAAGAAGCAGGAAAGAGAGCAAGAAGCAGGAAAAGACAGATTTAAAGTAAGAAAAGGTAGGTAACGTGTGTCTGTGTGGGAGAGAGTTTTTTAATTTCCTTTACAGGAGCATCAAGAAAAGAAAAGATGGAAATAGAAATTGTATTGCTACTGTGGCTTAAGGTAAATATATGCGTCTATGCCTGTGGTAAATATGCATGTCTATATGTGGTAATGTGGCAGTTTATAGAATTTATCAACCTTATTCAAGACATGAAATGTGCCTTTAAACCTAATTTTGAATTTTATATCGGACTGTGTAAAAAATGAATGTGCATTGCAGATGCCCAACATCCGGCAGATAAGGAAGAGGGAGAGGAAGACGAAGAAGTGGACCCAGGAGGCCATGGAACAGGCCCGCCAGGAGGTGGAAGCAGGCAGGCTCAGTCTACGGCAGGCAGCCCAGCAGTTTGGGGTCCCAAAGTCCAGCCTGAGTGACCGAGTCAGTGGAAGGGTGGCCTCTGACTGTGTCCAAGGTCAGAGGCCTCTCCTCACCCCTGCAGACGAATATTCCCTGGTAGAGTACTTATTGTATTCTGCCAGTCACGGGTTTCCACTGACGAAGCCTCAGGTCCTGGCCCACGCTCTGGCCATATACAACCTCCGCCACCAGGATGCACCGAAGACCGTGCTTGGCCAGACGTGGTGGATAAACTTTCGGGAGCGGCAGCACCATCGCCTTACTGCCCGGACCCCAGACATAATAGACCGTGGGAGGGCATCCTGTGCCAAGAGGGGGGCCATTGAGGAGTACTTCAGGCTCCTCACCACCACCCTGGAGGAGCACGGGTTGAGGGAGAAACCCCGTCAGATTTACAACTGCGACGAGACGGGGTTTCAGCTGGACTCGGCGAGGAGACAAGTCATCGTGCCCCGGGGGACCAAACATGCCTATAGGCAGGCCCAGGGAACCAGGGACCACATCACCGTCCTGGCCTGCCTCAACGCGGCTGGGGAGGATATCCCCCCTTTTGTCATCTATAAGGGGGGATATCCAGGGGGCCCTTATAACAGGGTAGGGGTTCCCGATGCCCTCTACGGGAAGTCGCCGGCAGGGTATATAGACAGTGAGCTGTTCAGGAAGTGGTTTGTCGGGCACTTCCTGAAGTTCGCCGCGCAGGAGCGCCCGCTGCTGCTCGTCTTGGACGGACATCGCTCACACCTGGATCCAGAGCTGGTCCGGGCGGCACAGAGGGAGGGGGTCATCCTCTTGTGCCTGCCACCACATACTTCTCACATCCTTCAGCCTCTGGATGTGAGTTTCTTCGGACCCTTGAAGGCAGATTTCTCTGCTGTTGCGGGAGATCTGTCGGCAGTGAGCCACTCCTTCTTAGTTTCCAAGAAGGAGTTTTCAAGGGTCCTAAGAGACTCCTACCAGAGGGTGAAGGATCGGAGAATGGTGGTGGCTGGGTTCAGGAGGTGTGGCCTCTTCCCTCTGGACCCAATGGCCATTGACTGGTCACGGGTCATGCCGTCCGGGCCGCGGCGTGGGACCTCCTCCTCACCACCTCCGCCAACCTCATCGGCATCTTCCTGGGCTGGGCCTGATGTTACCCACCCCTCCCAACATCCCCTATCCCCAGTTGCCCCTGTCCTGACCCCCCAGCCCCAGAGTCCACCACCCCCTATCCCCAATCCCCAAAACCCACCTCCACCTGCCCCTCCTCCTCCCAATCCCTACCTCACCCATCCCCTGGTAACATCAGGCCGAATAACAGTAGACCTGGCCCACCTCCTGGCCGAAATAAATTATAACCTTAACACGGGAAAGGTCAGGAGGAACACCACCAAGGCCAGGATACTGACGGCCCAGGAGATGTCCGACGTCATCGAGGAGGCGGAGGATCGTGGTGCAAGGCGGGAGGCCCAAGCTCTGGCCAGAAGAGAGCAGCAGCGGGCCGAACACACTAGCCCGGCAGCCACTTCCTCTACCCTGCCTGGCGGCTCCCGCCCCAGCCGCAGAAGAATAGTGCCCCTCGGGGCTGCTCCAGCCACCAGCTCCGGCCTTTCCACCGCCGGTCCCTCAGCCCCCTCAGCCCCCTCTTGTGCCTCCCACGGTCCCCGGCTGCCTGCCACCACACCATCACCAGCGAGCCTGCCTGCTGAGGGACATCACCACCTTCCCCCATCTCCTGGTCAGCAAGTCTCTGGTAAAGCATACCTATTTTAGATTTGAATTAATGTAAATATCAAAATGTATTTTCTATTGTGATGCATAGACATTATTAGGAGTATGTATTTTAATGTTGTAATAATAAAATATGATTATTCTTTTAGAGCCTTCAACATCAAGATTTGGCCTCCGAGGGTCCCAAGCTCCTTCCTCTCCCTCCCACTGTAAATGCTTTATATAATCTGTAAAACAGAAAGCAACATCTTAACATGTTGGTGACATTAGCCATGATGCAGAGTAAGCAAAACATGTAAGGCTTTGTCTCTTATTTATACAGCCTCTCAAGACCGGACCAGACCCTCGTCATCCAGCTCCTCGTCCTCGCCTGCTGGACCCACGACATCCACCGGTAGTTTTCTTAATGTTAACAGTCTTTGCATGCCAGCCCATGAGATCAGACAATTTTCTTACATCTATGTATTTTTTTTTCTGTGAGTAGGTCACACCACCGAAGAGATGGAGCAGACGGTTTGGTGGTGTGGCCGGTGCAGGGAACCTGACCCTCCGGAGGGTTCGGAGGGATTGGTGTCGTGGGTCCAGTGTGACAGCTGCCACACATGGTTTCACACCGTGTGTGTGGGCTGGGACGAGGAGCTGGATGACGATGATTATTTTAAATGTAATGTTTGTCCAGACATTTAATTTATTTATTTTAATTTTTTTTTACATGTTTTATCTTATTTTTGTCTTTTGTGTTTTTTTTAAAATAAATTAGTTTCATCCTCTTTTCAAGGCTTTGCTCCTTCTGCTGGTATGGTGTACTGTGTTTTGCTTATAGGCGAGATAAATGTGCTATTTTACCATTTTATTTTATTCATTTACTGTTCATTATACTCTAATCTTACATTTTTTAGTGTTTTATTTGGTCATTGTTGAAAACGCAAACCTCCATGTAAATAGATGACTCATGTAACATTAAATCACTCTATTTCCCCATTCACAATATCTCTTACTAAAAAGGCAGGAAAAGGGTATTCAATATAGGCTCTATATACCTACACAAATATACTATGAACTGTGCTTATCTTTGACCTGTTAAAATCTATTATTGCTTGGTATTTTTTCCTCATTCGCCCACCATATAGAAATGACTAGAGCAAATGATTATTTGCTCTAGTCATTTGTCTTTTGATTAAAAACAATGCACCATTTCAATCATGAATACTTTGTGTTTGTAGTTCTACTATAACTCTTACTCTGCACTTTGTGTAATGATAGTAATTGTTCTATACACTTATTTGTGCATAATTGCTAAATTTCATGCATCAGTTGGTATTTTGCAAGTGACTGAAATGAGAATAGAGTTTAACAAAACAACCAGCAGGTGGTGGTATACACTCAAAATGTAAATGAAGGAGCTTATAGTGCATGATTTGGAGGTGTTGAAGCGTGATATCTTATTGTGAAGGAACGGAAATACGGTACCGGATGTGTTGACAGCATTGATGTTACATTGGGAGACACAAGAACAGCGTAATACCCCGGAAAAGCCAGCAGCGCCCAGTGTTTACAGGTAGAAAATATGGCTGTCCGGCTTAGGCCAACGGTGGCGCACGGCTAATTCACCGGCGTTAGCATCGTTTTGCCGACTCTGGAAGAGACAAAGCTAAAGTAAATGATTAATACGATATGCAGATAGAAAGGTAAGGAGGTAGACTTTAGTTTTACACCATTAAATTAACTGAAAACATCACACGATCATTTATATTAGTAGTTAAAGTGGGATTTTAGTAGAATGTTAGCAGAAAACTGTCTGGTTTAGGACACAATTCCGTTACCTGCGGACTGAAGCACTGAAGCTATAACGTTAGCAGACTGTAGCTGTAATGTTAGCGCAGAGTTTCTGATGGACTGGTTTCATTACAGACATAGTTTGGAGGGTTGGAGGAGAAAATAGTCTTCATGTATTGCTTGGTTTCATTTTCAAATATAAAGATGAGGGTGTATAATGAAGAATGATGAGGTTATAATATACCTAAAAAATGATAATAATAATGTAATATTCCTATAACATTTATTGAAACCAAACAAGACTCTCTGGTCATTAAAGTGGCAGTAGGCAACAATTTTTGGGCATAATTTGGCAAAAATTCCATAATAACCTTTCAGCATATTGTAATTCAAGTATTCTGAGAGAAAACTAGACTTCTGCTCCTCCTCATGTCTCTGTTTTCAGGCTTTAGAGAAATCTAGCCCGCGACGGCAGATTTTGACCAATCACAGGTCATTTCAGAGAGAGAGAGCGTTCCTATTGGCTGTGCTCCGGTCATGTGACCAGAACTTGGCTTCCTTCAACAGATTTTACAATGGCGGCCGCGTCACAAACTTTCTCATTTTACAGCTAAACAGTAACTACAAGATGATTCTGAGAACATCTGAGGAGAGAAATAGTCATTACAGTAACAGAATATTGATTCATATCTGATCAGCGCTGCCTAGTTTGACCGTTTTGTCGGAGTTCACGAGTGATTGACAGCCGGCTCTCATAGACGGCAACTGGACAGCAGACCTTGTTTTCCTCCGGTAAGTGAAATCCTTCAGATGCCGTTAGGAGCACCGGAGGACACAGTAGGACACAGAGGAATATGATTTTTTTTCAGGTTACCTGTTTCATGTACTACTGTCACGATATAGCGGCCGTTTTCTAAAAATAACTTTTTTAAATCATATTTGCGCCAATATCGCATACTGCAGCTTTAAGTGAAATCAGTCATTTCTGTCCCCACGAATTACTTCCCTCATATTTTCTTCAAAATGTGTCAAATATTTATAACAAATGGCTTAAAGAGAGAGATAGATTAAGGTCTTCTTTATCATATAAACACAGAATAATGCACATTATAAATACTTTACTGACCTTTTCTTGGTTTATCTGCTCGATCTTACCATGTCCCCAGAGCAATGTAATCAACTTCTACAGGAACTATGAGCCAGAGTTTGGCATCAAGGCCGGCTCCATCTTGGTTTTTAGCCGTCTCTGTCTTGGTTTTTGGACGTCGCCATCTTGGTTTTTGGCAGACGCCATATTGGTTTTTGGCCGTCTCCATCTTGATTTTTTTGCAACCATTCTGTATTGAAGAAGACTTGAAACTAGTGATTGAGACCATAAACTCATGTTTACAATGTTAACTGAGGTAATAAATCAAGTGAGAAGTAGGCTCATTTTCTCATAGACTTCTATACAACCAGAGGAGTCGCCCCCTGCTGGCTGCTTTAAGGCTTCACTGCTCACAGCCGGAGGTTGACGCCTGGTTTGGAGTGAGATTCAATAACGGGTCTTCTGTGACATCACCCACCTCAGGGGTCAGGGGTCATCGCTCCTCAACCCCCAGGAATTAAGTTAAAAAAGCAAAATTTTCAAACATGACACTTTACCTGTCCCCCTGTCTCCCCCCACCTGTCTCTCTCTACCTGTCCCCCCCCCTCCCCCCGTCTGTCTCTCAGGTGTGCTGTGTGTCTGTGGATGGAAGTGTGGAGCTCAGCGATGGGACCAGAGAGAGTCTTACCAAACTCTGAGGACGAGCTGGGGGAGGAGGAGCGTCCGGCCGACGGAGCTCTGCTGCCGGTGTGGAGCGGGGGGGAGGGAGGGGGTGAGGAGGAGGAGGGGGGAGAGATGGAGCTGGACGGAGAGGAGGGGGAGGAGGAAGAGGAGGAGGTGAACAGTGGAGGATATTACTACCAGCCTCTCAACCAGGAGCCTGACGGGGTGACCAACAGCGAGCAGGCGGGGGGGGAGGAGCAACAGGAGGGGGAGGACTCCTCCCACAGCGAGCAGGTGCAGCAGGTGCAGAACAGGATACAGGTGAGTTTACACCTGAACAACGGTTACTGTTACATCATCATCAGATCTGCTCTCACTTCATCACCTCACCTTTATTTATTTAATGATGTCCAGGACATTATTAATTACCGTTTATATATTTCTGTGAGTATCAGAAGTGTTTAAAGGAAGAATAACATCTGTCACATCTGTCTCACCTGTCTGTGTGTCCTGCAGGTGATGGGTCTGCACCTCCCTGAAGCCCCGCCTACAGACAGTGATGAAGAGGTGGACCCTGACGGGGCGGCGGCCCTGAGGAGCCGAGCCTCCATCCCCATGGACGAAGGTCAGACCTCAGTACACACTACACTGTAGTAGTACACTGTAGTAGTACACTGTAGTAGTACACGTCAGGTACTTGTACTTTACTTGAGTCTGGTGCTGAACACCTGACCTGATCTGTCTCACTGCCAGATAGATAGATGGATAAAATCTTAATTTTTCTTTTTCTATTTTCGTACATAAACTATTGTTTCTATTGTTTGGCATTCTGATCAATACAGTATTTTCCCCAAGAAATAGGAAATATAATAATATTACTAATAATAAAAATAATAATAATAAAAAACAATAATGATAATAATAATAAATAATAATAATAATAACAAGCATCTTCATTGAAACTTCCCACTTTAACAGAAGAAAAATAAACAGCTGTGCTTCCTGTCCTCTGACATCACTTCCTGTCTCCCTGCAGACCACGTGGAGCTGGTGAAGAGGACGATGGCGGCCGTGGCGTTGCCGTCTCTCGGCGTGCCGTCGTGGGCCGTAGAGATCTCAGACGACCAGTGGAAGGACATGGTCCAGAACACACTGGAGAGCCGGCAGAGCGCTGCCGCCCTGCGTCTGCCTCACAGGAACAACATCAATGGACCCTGAACGCACCACGACCACTTCAACAACGGCTACTGACCCTGAACGCATCACAACAACAACCTCTACTGACCCTGAACGCACCACAACAACAACGGCTACTGACCCTGAACGCACCACAACAACAACCTCTACTGACCCTGAACGCACCACAACAACAACGGCTACTGACCCTGAACGCACCACCACAACAACAACCTCTACTGACCCTGAACGCACTACGATAACGCCCTCTACTGACCCTGAACGCACTACGATAACAACTTCTACTGACCCTGAACGCACCACAACAACAACAGCTACTGACCCTTATGCACCACCACAGCTTCAACAACATCAACGGTCCCTGAACGCACCACAACCGCTTCAACAATCTCTACTGACCTTAAACGCACCACAACAACAGCGGCTACTGGACCTTAATGCACCACAACAACCTCTACTGACTCTGAACACATCCCGACAACAACCTCTACTGACCCTGAACACACCACGACAACAACGGCTACTTAATGCACCACCGCAGCTTCAACAACATCAACGGTCCCTGAACGCACCACCACAGCTTCAACAACTTCTACTGACCCTGAAAGCACCACACCCACTTAACTTCTACTAACCCTGAACACACCACCACAGCTTCAACAACTTCTACTGACCCTGAGAGCACCACATCCCCTTAACTTCTACTGACCCTGAATGCACCATCACCGTTTCAACCTCTACTGACCCTGAATGCACCACCACAGCTTCAACAGACGCTGAACACACCACCGTTTCAACCTCTACTAACCCTGAACGCACCACCGCAGCTTCAACTGACCCTGAACACACCACCGTTTCAACCTTTACTGACCCTGAAAGCACCACGACTCCTTCAGGGACACTGGCAGAGGATAAAGGTGACTTTATAAATAGTTTTTTCTTTAAGATTCAACTTGAGGCTGCTGATACTGAATGTTTTCTCTGTCAGGAGATGTTCGTACTGTGAGACATGGCGGGTTTGCTCGGTAAATTTATGGTTTTAGTTTATTTAGTAGCTGATTCCAGATTTTTTAGACTCGGTCTATCATTTAATTGAACTACTTTTAGGCCAATTATTAAAGGATTAAATATTTGTCCTTCACAGTTAAATTCGTGGCAGTGAGTCGACTCAATGATTAACTGCTCCCATATCCCATATTACATTTACACCTGGTATTAATGTGTCTCCAGTGTCCACATTGAGATCACTCCGTCAGCATCACCCTCAAAACGCCGCCGTTTAGGAGGAGGGCGCCCGCCAACGTGACTTTGAGGTACGTCTACACTCACGCACACAGAGGGACGAGCTGGTTTATTACTGCCGAAGTTCTGGAGTCCAAAATACGGGATTGAAAACACGTTTCAGTCGTGTTGAACGTGGTCACACTGCGTGCGCGACCACCTCCGGATGTGGTCTGGACGATCGGATCACAATCCGTCCTCAAGGTGTTTCTGTTGCATCTACACATGAACCGTCATGTGGTCCAGCGCTATCTGACTGCAGTCCGATCACCCAAAAAGCATTTTAACGCCAGGTGTGAAGGGGGTCCTAGTTTCAGTTTCTGTTTCATATAGCAGGTGTGAACGGACACAAACAGAGAAACACCTGAGTTCTGGTTCAGCTAATCCCCCAGCTAACAGTTAGACCTCCACGTCAGGTCTTCTCTGTCAGATGTGGACCGCCACCGGACTCTAGCCGGTCTCTGGACCGCAGCCGGACTCTGGACCACAGCGGGACTCTAAACCACAGCCGGACTCTGAACCGCAGCCGGACTCTAGACCGCAGCCGGACTCTAGACCGCAGCCGGACTCTAGCCGGACTCTGGACCGCAGCCGGACTCTGGACCACAGCGGGACTCTGAACCAAAGCCGGACTCTAGAACGCAGCCGGACTCTAGACCGCAGCCGGACTCTAGCTGGACTCTGGACAGACTCTGGACTCTGTGCTGCAGCCAGACTCTGGCCGGACTCTGGACTCTGAACCACAGCCGGAGTGTGGATTGCAGCCGGACTCCGGACCGCAGCCGGACTCTGGCTGGACTCTGGACCGGAGCCGGACTTTAGACTCTGGATTGCAGCTGAACTCTGGACTCTAGCTGGACTCTGGTCAGACTCTGGATTCTGGACCGAAGCCAGACTCTGGCCGGACTCTGGACCGCAGCTGGACTCTGGACCGCAGCTGGACTCTGGACCGCAGCCAGACTCTGGACCGTAGCCAGACTCTGGATAGGGTTGCTAGCATTAGTTAGCTCACTAACTAACATGAGCTCAACAAGCAGAGGTTGGATAATGAAGTAAAACAATAATTAAAAGAAATAAAACAGTATGAGGTAAAACAGTGCCTGACTGTTTTAGTGCCTAATCATGGCTCATCAGCTAGTGAGATAATGCTAGATAGCAAGACAACAAACATTAGATGGCTAACGTTAGCCCTCCTGAATATTATTAACTGTCACTAAAAGTTTGATGGTTGGTTAGTTATTGATAAGAAAGATGCTCTATTACAATCAAATACATGTAGAATACTACCGGCTGTGAGTTCAGTGACGTAATGACTCGTCGTCGTCCTCCTCCTCCTCCTCCTCCTCCTCCTCCTCCTCTTCCTCCTCCTCCTCCTCCTCCTCCTCCTCCTCCTCCTCCTCCTCCTCCTCCTCCTCTTCCTCCTCCTCCTCCTCCTCCTCCTCCTCCTCCTCCTCGTCCTCCTCCTCGTCCTCCTCCTCCTCTTCTTCCTCCTCCTCCTCCTCCTCCTCGTCCTCCAACTCCTCCTCGTCCTCCTCCTCCTCCTCCTCTTCCTAGTTTCCCTGATCGAGCTGAATCTTCTCCTGATTCAAGGAGTTGCTAACGTTAGCATAACATGTTTCTGTTTAGTCAAAATGTCCAGAAAGGTTTATTATATGTATACAACATGTCAATAACTGATGTCTGAAGATTACAGAAGAGAAAAGAAGCCGCTCGCAACTAGAGTTATTTGTTGTTGTTGTTTTTTTTTAAGTGAGAACACTTTTATTCCTAATTTGTGCACAAATTCAGCAATTTAAAGGCGCTAATAACTAGGGCTGCAACTCATGATTATTTTTATGACTGATTGATCCTTTTGTATGTAAAATGTCAGAAATAGTGAAAAATGTCCATCCCAGTTTCTCAAAGTCCAAGTTAAATTTTTTTTTTTAGATATTCAGTTTTAATATGATATAAAGCAGAAATCTCTTTATTTGAGAGGCTGAAAACAGCATTTTCTGCCATTTTTGCCTGTGATAAATAAGTGTTAAATGAGTGTAGTAGATTACAGAATCTAAATGTTGTGATCTGAGCTCAACAACTGGAATTTAAAGCAGTGAACTGAACTTGATAAGCATCCGTCCTTCACAGCATGTTTGGAGAGGAAACTTTATACAGTTAGTCGATTGAGAGGAAATTTATCGACGACTATTTTTAAGTCGAAAAAATATGAAATCTTCTTTATTTTTTACGTCTCAATTATGAGAATTTGCTGCTTTTTTGTCTTAAAACAGACGATCTTTGGTTTTGGACTGTTTGTCAAACATGTTGGAACATTTTTACTATTTTCTGAACGTTTATAAACTAAATGATTAATCGACTAATTGAGAAAACAATCGGCAGATTGATCGATGATGAGAATAATCATTAATTAAAACAAACACGGCCGCTCTCGTCTTCTGCAGAAATGAATGAAACTTTTAAAAAAAGTTGATTTGTGAACATCCTGTTTTTTTTTGTGTAAAAAGTTTAATATTTAGGATAAAGTCACAGTCCACCTTAAAGCCTTTTATTGAAATATTTGATCTTGTTTTTAATGATTTCTTTAATGATTGTATATTAATTAATCTGATTGTGTGTGTGTATGTATACATACTGTATATGTATGTATGTATATAGTGTATGAATCTGTTGGTGTAAAAGAGAGAAACATGTCCATTTATTTCTTTTATTTTGTTCTGTACATACCTGAACATCTGTACAAAGTCAGACTTTCATTCTACGTAATGTTCTATCTAATTAAAGTACAACATGTACAGGATGACGGGAAGCAGCGTTCATTTTTTAGGACGTGATGTTTACTGTTCTTTCACTAAATGTTTCACGTTTGTGTCGATATCGACAAAATCTTATCTTGGTATAGTCATAGTATAGTATGTCAAAAAAAATCATGAAAATAAAGTCATAGTATAGTATGTCCAAAAATTTTGCAAAAAGAATTATAGTATCTCGCAAAATTGTGAAAAAAAGTCATAGTATAGTATTTCCCAAAAAGTTAAAGTATAGTTAAAAGTCAGACACTATGATTGTCAAACATGTCCATTTATTTATTTTATTTTGTTCTGTACATACATGAACATCTGTACAAAATCAGACTTTCATTCTACGTAATGTTCTATTTAAAGTACAACATGTACAGGATGACGGGAAGCAGCGTTCAGGTTTTAGTGTCAGAGATCGCCGTGACGTTTCCTGTTCTTTCACTAAATGTTTCACCTTGGTGTCGATGGCGATATCGAGTCGCCACTGGACAAAATAACCCACTCGTAGCGAGAGAGAGGTGGGCGGGGCTATCCCACCACTGGAATGGTCATTGATTGATTGACAGCGAATCACATAACGGCGAGAAGAAGACGACTTGCAACGAGCAGCGACTGAACGGAAAGCAGTTGACGAGGAAAAAATAAAACAATAAGAGGTGTAAACATTGCGACGAGGGGCGTGGCCTGTGTGGTGGGGCGTGGTCATGAGTCCATATACAACAATAACTGCTCATAAAGATATCTGAGTTTTCACATATTTTGTTCCATCTGTAAATAAGGAGGATTGTCTCTGCAGCAGCTGCTCTTTAAAGTTTAGTGAAGCAGCGAGGTGAGAAAGGAATTTATTCTGGAATATTCATTAAGGAAGTGGCATTTATCAAGTATTATTTAACATTAAAATGCACTTTAGCGACATTACCGAGCGAATTCTTCCTTCAGGAAAAATGTACTTCAACTATTATCAAACGATTTTTGTCAGCAAGGACGCACTTAAAGGAGTTTTTGTTGGGAAAATGTACTTGATCAACATTCATCGAATGTTTTCTATCAGGAAAAATGTACTTTAAAGGTCCAGTGTGTAGGATTTTGTGACACCTAATGGCATGGTTGCAGATTGCAACCAACTGAGTATCCCTCCTCTCACTCCTCCGTTAACAACACTGACGTAATGTGAGCCGCTGAGTGTTAAACCGGGGTAACGCCGTTGGCCTCGCTCTGAGGCCATCCATACCATAATAACACTACTTTAGGAGCAACAGGAAGTCAGATGGCAGCTGGCAGTACCACGGTTTAACACTCTGCGGCTCACATTACCGCAGTTTCACCAGCATGTCGGAGAAGTATGGTGGCCTTCAAAACAAAAACTCATGGTATAGTATGTCGAAAAATTCTGTGGAAAAAGTCTCATAAGAGGTCGAAAAATGCTGCGAAAAAAAATTCATAGTATAGATAGTGTGTCAAAATTTAATGAAAAAAAGTCATGTTATCCAGCTAAACAATAGCTTCTTGCTAACGTCATTCATTCATTAGCCCTGTTTGGACTAACCCTATCCATCGCACCCATGTAATTAATTCCGCCGGACGGCTAACGCCACTTCAGCGTTCCTGTTGGCGGTGCCAATGATGTGTAATTGTCGGGGAACTCACCAGAACTGTTGGGTCCCAAAACGTCTAATGTTATGAATATTATATTCCATTTCTGCTAATAGACACACTGGACCTTTAACTATTATTAAACTATTTCAGAATATTATATATTATAATATATATATATATATATATAATATTATGGAGCTGCATTTGTGACATGAACTGAAATTAAAACAGAATTTGTATTTAATAAAATGTCGCAACACGTTGACACAGAGCTGATTGACACTTTGTGACGTAACGTCCTGAAATACTGAAATATTCTTTTCACGACGTGCAAAACGAATTAATTCTGTGACGTCGTGGTAACTTCATAACTAACAAAATGATTTAAAAATGATTATCTTTGTAACAAACGTAGCACGTAACTGAAATACAGATCGGACAGCAGAGGATCATGGGAATCTGAGTCTTCAGTTACATTAATGTGTAACATGAAAACGTCAGATTTAACATTAATGAAACACTGTTTTTATTGGCTGGTTTTCTGATGCATTAAAAAAAGGATGATTGTAGTTTTTAATTTGTGAAGTCTCAAACTTCAGTTTTTTTGTGTTAAAAATGTTAAATTTAATATTTAGCTATAATGTGATTAATATTAATATTTGTTATAACGTGACTTTGTTACGACGTCTCGTCTTTTTTTTTTCTTTTCGACATTTGGGGTTGTAGGTCCTGTAACAAATTCAGGGACTGAATACTAAAATCGTGATAAATTTTCATGAGGTTTGGTTGAGCGGCTGACTGACTGACTGACTGACTGACTGGTCCTTTTTAGAAACGTGAAGTTAACAAACTGTAGCAGCTCAACTTTCACACCAGACATCAGCTGGAAACACATATTTTACAGTTTGCATACTTTCCCACAACCCCTGAACGTGTCATGGGGGGTTTACTATTTGACCTTTGACCTGATGAGAGAAGCTACAGAAACACGGAGAACGTTCCGATTTTTGTTCTTTACGCGTTTCAGCGGACGAACGACAAAATAAAAACACTGAGGCGACGTTCTGACAGGAAACGACTTCTCTCATTGGTTTAAAGTTGATGCCGTCATGACTGACGGACAAACATCTCATAAATCATGTTGGATGCTGATTGGACGTCTACATTCACTGCGTCTCATTGTCGTCATCTTCAGTCTCGAGTCCGCAACAGATCCGTGCTGACAGGTGATTGGTCGGGTCAGGTGGAGGAGGCGGGGCTCTGTGAGTGAAGCTGCTGAGTGAGTCAGTGAACTCATCTGTGCTGCGTTCAGGTGTCACAGGACAGACGTGGGGATGTGTTGGAGCTCTTTTCCACAGCAGGAACGTAACGACAGAATCAGGTCCGTTTGGGCGGCTGTGAACGCAGTAATCGTACTCTGGTGCGGTCCGTTTGGGCGGTTGTGAACGCAGTAATCGTACTCTGGTGCGGTCCATTTGGGCGGTTGTGAACGCAGTAATCGTACTCTGGTGCGGTCCGTTTGGGCGGTTGTGAACGCAGTAATCGTACTCTGGTGCGGTCCGCTTGGGCAGTTGTGGACGCAGTAATCGTACTCTGGTGCGGACCAAAACAACCGGACCAACACCGCTATGAGAGGTGGTCTCGGACCGTTTTGAGGCGAACCAAAGCGCAGGTTGCCTGTACGTTAAATGTTGAGATGGACGCAGGTAAACGACGGTGGAACCAACGTAGAACCGGAGACGACACGTTCATTCACAGCTCGTTAAGTTTCCGAAGTGGAAAAGACCCGTTGGTGATGCGTTCAGGGACCTTCAGTCTTTGTGTTCCCAAGGCTGCGTTCAGGTCACCCGGAGACGTATTGTGGTAAAGATGAAAACAGATGCAGGTGTTGGAGGTGATGTCATCGTCACATGACCGCTGACACAGTTTGAAACAGGACGCGGGACAGACGTCTACACAGTGTCCTACTTGTTATTGGCCACCAGGGGTCAGAGGTGAGAAGGTTTGTTGTTTTATTTTTTCTTTGAACGCAGCGTCAGCTCCGTCCTGATCTGACCACGACAGCTTCAACGTCCTCCAATCAGAGAGACGGACAGAGTCAGGCTCAGAAGGGACCGCCTCCCCCCAGTCAGAGGGCCTCCTGATTGGCTGTCAGGTACTCCTCGGCCCTCTTGTGAGCCTCCAGAGCTTTGATGGTGTAGACGTCCTGCGGCAGCTCCGACTTCCTCCTCATCAGGACCTTGTCCTTCTTCAGGTCCTTCAGACCCTGACAGGGGGCGGGGGGAGACAGAGAGAGGGGTCAGGTGATCAGGGAGAGGGGTCAGATGATCAGAGAGAGGGGTCAGGTGATCAGGAGCTACTGTTGTGTATTTTGGCATGAAATAACAGACAGTCAGTCTGTAGGTCACCTGCTGACTGACTGACTGACTGACTGATTAATTGATTGACTGATTGATTACCTGTGAGGCTTCGCTCTCCACAGTCTTCTTCAGCAGCTGGATGTCTTCAGCTGTTGGAGTCTCTGTTTCCATCGAGTACACAGCCACAGTACTATCACTGTACAACATGTACTGCAAATATACACACAGAGAAGTTTTCACATATTAGGAAATGTTAAAATTAAAATAAACACTAAGAATGTCAAACTAATACTGTTAAATAAACACTAACATTGTTAAATAAGCACTCATAATGTTAAATCAACTCTGATAATGTTAAATAAACTCTAATAATGTTAAATAAACACTCATAATGTTAAATCAACTCTAATCATGTTAAATAAACACTAATAATGTTAAATCAACTCTAATAATGTTAAATAAACACTGATAATGTTAAATAAACTCTAATCATGTTAAATCAACTCTCATAATGTTAAATCAACTCTAATAATGTTAAATCAACTCTGATAATGTTAAATAAACTCTAATAATGTTAAATAAACTCTAATAATGTTAAATAAACTCTAATAATGTTAAATAAACTCTAATAATGTTAAATAAACACTAACAATGTTAAATAAACTCTAATAATGTAAAATAAACTCTAATAATGTTAAATAAACACTAATAATGTTAAATCAACTCTAATAATGTTAAATCAACTCTAATAATGTTAAATAAACTCTGATAATGTTAAATCAACTCTAATAATGTTAAATAAACAGTAAATCATTTTAAATCAACTCTAATCATGTTAAATAAACACAAATAAAAACAACAGACTGACCTCATCCTGTGGGTGGAGTCCTGGGCGGAGGGGGTGGAGCTTATTGCTCTGAAAGAAAGGAACAGTTTATTAAATATAATAATAACTTTGTTACAAAGTGTTTCACGAGGCAATGAAACAAAATTAAAAACAATAAAACAAACAGAAGGGCATTAAAAAGATCAAGAACAAATAATAAATTGATGAAATAAATGCGTACAGTATGTACACACAGGTGAGTGGAGTACCTGTGGGTTCTGTCGGGCCAGCTCTTCTATCTTGTGCCAGATCTCCTCTCTCTCCTTCAGCTTATATTTCTCTCTGTAGACAGAAACCAAACTGATCAATACTTCATGTTGTTGTCTCAGGGTGAAAACAGATGCTGCTTCTGTGTGAGTTACTTTTGTTTCTCAGCCTTGTACTGCTGCGTGCAGTCATCAAACAGTTTCTGGTTCATCTCCATGAAGAGCTTCAGAGCGTTGTAGATCAGCCCGTGGATCGTCCTGAGGAACCGGACCAGGAGTTTCATTAGAGAAACACTGTTCAGCGTGTTATCCACACATATCAGGGTTGGTGTTCGTCACGCACAATACACACTATGTAGATTGATCGAGCCAAGTTCCAGAAGAACCAAAGTTCACAAGCGTGATTTC
Source organism: Sebastolobus alascanus (assembly GCA_916701645.2). Classification (NCBI taxonomy): domain Eukaryota; kingdom Metazoa; phylum Chordata; class Actinopteri; order Perciformes; family Sebastidae; genus Sebastolobus; species Sebastolobus alascanus. Next base: position 2,461,459 of record CAKAOJ020000036.1, on the reverse strand, counting down.
CCCCATTGAAGCATGGTGGATTTAGCAAGATAGCTAGCTAGCGGACAGCGGGCTGGTTATCTCTTTGGCTGTTCCGCCAGGCTGTGGTGCTGCACTGATTACGGAAAATGAGCCGAACGACAGGCCGGTGGCCAGCGGCAGCGCCGGGTCTAAACCATCCCTCCACCTGGGGACAAACTACCTAGCTAACTAGTTAACTGACTACCTAGCTACAAAGCTAACTAGCCAGCCAACTGTCTACGGAGCTGCGTCGGTTCTCTTCCCGGCGAACTGAACACACTCTTTATGCGGGTTCTGTTGTCACCATGACAACTAACAACATCGTCATTTTCTTTTGTACTAGTCACATGACCACAGCAGACAGCTGAAAGACCCTTCTACTCCTGTTTTATCTCTATGGTTACACCTCTAATAGAGACACACCAACAACACTTTTAGCTGAACTTTCACCATGTAGACAAATGAATGTGATTATTAAATGTATTGATCCTGTTATTGATCAGGGTGTGTGTGTGTGTGTGTGTGTGTGTGTTTGTGTTTGTGTGTGTGTTTGTGTGTGTGTGTGTGTGTGTGTGTGTGTGTGTGTGTGTGTGTGTGTGTGTGTGTGTGTTACTTGTTCCAGTGGCTCTTGGAGTTCTTGTAGAGGGCAGGGAACATGATGGGGAGGATCTTGGCGGCGTTGTCACTGATCAGACTCATGATGTACTCGTTATTCCAGTAATACAGAGCTCTCTCTGCCACCTGTACACACATACATCATCATCATCATCATCATCATCATCAGGTAAACATATACAGTATATAAATAATATATAAAACATCTGGAAGGCGGCTGCTGTTAGTTTGATATGAGCGGAGCATTTTAAACGTCACAGTCCATGATGTTCATTTCACTGTGTGAAGACAACATGGTGATTAATATTGGATTAAATGTGCAGCCCTAGGTTGTGGTTCTGGTTTTGGTCCTGGTTCTGGTACCTGGAAGTGCGGGCTGGACACACACTTGGCGAGCTGTCTGAAGAGCGGCTCCTGGACTTTGACGAACTCGGAGGGCTCGATGACGTCCAGGATCTCCTCCAGCTCGTTCAGGAACATCACCTCCTTCGGACTGTGAGTCTTGGGCCAGAACTTCAGCAGCCCAATGATCACCTGTAGGGGTCAGAGGTCACGGCCAACAGCCAGTCAGACACCTCTGTGCGTTAACATGGAAACCATCACCAGCGGTGTTGCCATGGAAACAGGAGGGAAACTCACCGGCTCCGTCAGACTGCTGTCTTTCTCCAGGAACTGGACCACACAGTAGGCCAGCTGTAGACAGACAGAGAGAGACAGACAGGTTCACATCAGACAGAGAGAGACAGACAAGTTCACATCAGACAGAGAGAGACAGACAGGTTCACATCAGACAGAGAGAGACAGACAGGTTCACATCAGACAGAGAGAGACAGACAGGTTCACATCAGACGGACAGAGATCTGGAGCAACGGGACCAGATGTTGGTACAAGAAGTGTTCTGGTTTTAATGCCAGAATCTATATATTTGCTTCATCTGAGTCTATGCAGAGGTAGAAGGATGTTACCGCTTTTATTGTTGTAGTCTGAGTAACGTGACGTCATATCCTTTCTGTATCCGTCAACCAAAATAAACCGCAGCGAGCTGAAGCGAGAAAGTAGAAAACGGCGGAGGGTCCGCGTGGATACGACCTGCACCCTCACATGTTAAATCCAACGTGGTAAACACTACACATCCAGTAAAGGATGGAAACACTTTGGGTTTCACACATTGCAGGAAAAGCAGAGCTAGACATCACGGCTAAAGCTGCATGCTAACTCTGTCACGGACAGGAAACGTTATCGTATCGCAGTAACGTGGCGGTCCAGCCGGCCGTCGCTCTCATCTCCGTGGTCAAATGGGCCGACGCTACAACTGTAGAGCACCCATATACTGACGTTTATGTTAAATGCATTCAAACGGCCCCGATGGAGCTGACCATGGATGGATAAAGACAGACAGAGACAGACAGACAGACAGACAGACAGACAGACAGACAGACAGACAGACAGACAGACAGAGTCAGACAGACAGACAGACAGACAGACAGACAGACAGACAGACAGACAGACAGACAGACAGACAGACAGACAGACAGACAGACAGACAGACAGACAGACCTGTGGGTGGTAGACGCTCAGAGACTTGACTTTATGAAGCGGCAGCAGAACTCGGATCAGAAACATCTTGTGTTCTTCTTTCAGAGGCAGAGCGAAGCCGTTGATGATGCTGAGAGACAGAGATGGTTAAACACCCTCATCTGTCTTGTATTCATTCACAATATTAATATCAGTAAATGTGAGTGTGTTACCTCCCCAGGATCTCCAGAAGCTCAGCGATGCCGTTGTGATGTTCTGTCTCATAGATAAACCTGTAAAACATCATCAGTCAGACACACAGACTGGGAACACTGGGGTTAGCTTGTCAGTTTACTGATAAATATCTGTCTGCTGCTGCTGCTTCTGCTGGTGTTCTGACCTGTAAAAGATGTTGTTGATCTGGCGGCGGATGTAGGCGCGGAGGCCGAGGAACTTGCCGTAGATCCGGTGGAGGATGGTCTTCAGGAAGTCCCTCTCTCTGGGGTCCTCGCTGTCAAACAGCTCCAGCAGCTTCAACGCAAACATTAAAACCCAACGTCATCACACTGAGTTTCATGACACTCTACCTGTGTAATTTGAATTCTACTGATGGAAACGTGCGAATAAGTGATAGGTATCTGGTTAAGATATTGTTAATAGCTAGTAAGAAAGCTATCACAAGGAAATGGGGTAGACTGGAACCCCCTACACATGAGCAGTGGATAGGGGTAATAGAGGAGATATACATAATGGAGAGGCTGACACATCGATTAAGACTGCAAGAAACACAGATGGAAGACAAATGGGAGAAATGGACATTATTCAAAAACCGAAACAGCGACGAAGATGGCAGAAAGGACAACTGATTGAGTTGGAAATGACCTGAGAATGGATGGATTAATGGAATTGTAACTCCCAAACATGAGTCCTGTATATAATGTTCCCCTTGTTTGTGGGTATGTCTGTGTTCATGCCCATGTGTTGTTGATATGTGTATAAAAACGTCAATAAAAACTAAAGTGTAAAAAAAAACCCAACGTCAGCTCATGTTCTCCATCACTCTACAGGCTCGTTGCTTTTCAAGCTCAGACGTCACATCTTACCGACATTACAAACTTCTGGTCGATGTATTTCTTGGCGACGTTTGGCCCGAAGTCTGGAGACTCCAGGAAGCGAAGGAAGAACTCGTAGACGAGCTGTGGTTACGTGGAAACACAGGAGACGTCAGAGCAGGAAGCACAGAGAGGAAACAGCTGATAGCACCAACACTGAGACACTGTGTGGACGACAGCATGGTAGGGCCATGGAGCCATAAACTCTCACAAACATACGAGAATAACACTGGAATATTCTAATTTTGCTGCTTTGTACATGTTGTGGAAGTCTGAATGGAGTTTAGATGGATCGGTGCCAGGCTATGCAGCTGCTCCATCAACACTCAACATAAATTGATCTAGTCATAAATACAGCAGCGACGTTGTTGTATCTTCCATAGACAGTCTGTGGTTCATACACATACATTTATACACAGTTTGGTCCAGTCTCTGTACAGATGTGATGTACTATCGTAGCTCTGGGTGACCACAGACAGATATAAGATTTATTTCCTCAGAATGACGCAAATTGACATTGACTTTGTATGTAATCACTCCGCGTGAAAACTTTGCTTCGCACTTGGTGTGATCGTATCGTTAGAGTGTGTGTACGTGGGAAGTGAGTGGTGAAGCAAGATACAAATACAGAGTATTTGACAGTGTGGTATTAGTACTGTTACTGCAGTACAGGATGAGTCAGTGTACCTGCAGGTGAGGCCAGGCAGCCTCCAGTGTGGGTTCATCCTCCTCAGGATCAAACTCAGCTCCGGTCGGGTTGGAGGACGGAGGAAGAGTCCGGAACAAATTCACTGAAAACTACACACACACACACACAGAGTGGTGAATGTGTGTGAACTGTTGTATTACCATCTTTATGTTTTTTAAGAGAAAAAACGCTACTAACGATCTCCCCCCTGCGGGAGGTGGATGTTTAAAGGGTTAAGTAAAGGAAGTGAGTGGTTAAATGAAGAGAGAGGTGTGAGTTTGTGCTCACCATGAAGACGGCCTCGGGGTAGATGCACTCGGTCACCACGTCACTGTTGTGTGTGATGTACTCCACCATCTCGTTGAGTCCCGCCCTCTTCACCTCCTTGTACTTGAGGTCGCTGAGCGGGTCGCTGACGAAGTCAAACAGGACGCAGCACTGACGCAGCTTCTGGACAAACAGCTCCTCACGCTCAATCAGGGGGGAGTCTGGGGAGCACGGGACACACCATATGATTCCAGTCTCCTCTCTAGCTTTAAAACTGAGCCGCTGCAACCTCTGGAAGATCGATTGCATTAATGCGTTAAAGAAACTAGTGCCGTTAAAACGGTTTTGCGTTAACACGTTAGTAACGCATTAAGTTTGACAGCCCTAATTGGGAGTAAATGTTCTGTCATCGTCAGGATGGGGGGTCTTTGGTTTGGTTTGGTTTGTGATGTAGGTATTACTACTAGTATATATCAGGAAGTCTAAATAAAATCTTTAAAATAAATAAATAAATCAATCAAGCTGTGTCATGTTTAAAACCTTGAACAGATGTTAGAAACAGATGCAGACACAGATCTCATGACGGGTTCTGTTCTTGGTCGGGGTTAGTGTTGGGTTATTATCAGTTACCTTTGAGTGCAGGTAGCTTCTGTAGCTCTCTGTTCTTGGTGAGGCTGAAGCGAGATGAACTCTGGCGGCGCTCCTTCTTCACCAGCTGAGGACCTCCAGAGTATTTGATCTTGTTGAGCTGAGTGGGAGGAGGCGTGCTGTTACTGGGACGCTTACTGCCGCTCTGCTGCTGCTGGGACTGAACACAAACACAGGTTTAAAAGTTAGTACCGTTTCATTTCTCCTCAGTGATGCATCCTGGGAGCTGTAGTTCTGTGGTTAAACCAATGGAGTCCTGTGTTTTGACTCAGTACAGTCTGATAAAAACTAAAACCACCTGAGAGAACGCTGTCACCTGACTTTACTGATGCAACTGAACCAAGTTTACTGATCCAGTGACTCAGTCAGCTCACTGATGGACCTTCATGTTCAACTACTCATCACTGCTGTTTTTATATATAAGCTAAAGAGGAAACATTTAATAGGCTTTGTGAGGAGATCATTTATAGGTGTGACCAAACAGTATTTATAGGTTGTTTTATTCACCTCATGCTGCTCCGCCCATTTTTTCACTTCCTGTTCGAACGCCATTGTGTTAGTTCTTCCTGTTTAGCTCCATCACTGCGGTGATCGGATGGTTTTACCAGAGACGTTTTTACAATCCCACATCCATCAGCCATCACTGAGTCTATGTGGAGGTAGAAGGAAGTTACTGCTTTTATTGTTGTAGTCTGAGTAACGTGACGTAATTTCCGTCAACCAACACAAACTGCAGAAAGTAGAAACCGGCGGAGGGTTGGCGTGGTTATGACCTGCACCTTCCCATTTTAAATCCACAGTGGTAAACACTACACATAAAGTAAAGTATGGAAACACTTTGGGTTTCACGCATTGTCAGGAAAAGCAGAGCTAGACATCACGGCTAAAGCTGCATGCTAACTCTGTCACGGACAGGAAACATTATCGTATTGCGGTAACGTGCGGTCAAGCCGGCCTTCACTCTCATCTCCGTGGTCAAAAGGGCCGACGAAACTTTTTCCCAAGGTCTAGTGTTAAAAAAAGTTAACAAAAATCACAATAAATCGTAATATCGAATCACAACACTTAAAAATCACAATACATATCAAATCGGCACCCAAGTATCGTGATAGTATCGAATCAGGAGACAGGTGAATAGTCACAGCCCTCATTAACACTGGCGACGCTGAGCTAAATAATGGTACTTCTGCTCTAAACTGAAGTGAGAACACAAAATGACATAATGAGGAAGCGTCCTAGCTCAGGTAGAGAATGAGGGGAACGGGTCCTTTAGATGATATACCTGACTGTAACCTGGTCCTGCAGGTTCAGGTGTTCAGAACAGCAGCCAGCAGGTAAACTACACCTGAACCTGATCAGCAGCTCCTCATTAACAGTCTGTTTGGAGAATGAGACCAGCAGCAGGAAGAGACCGAGCCCAGTCCATCATCAACATCAGGACCAGGACCAGGACCAGGACCAACAGTCTAGATGAGTCTGTCACTATTAAACTCTTATTAAAGCCCAGGTATCGAGACTGAAGAAGTCGGTGGGACGTTGTGTAATCCACTGAATTCACCACAGACACACAGATGTCACGGTGAAAATAAACAACACACTATGATACAATGAGTCAGGTTACTGTAGCTGTGAGTGACCTGGACCAGCCTGGAGGATGACCTTTGACCTGCAGCTTCTACTACAGTCAGACGTCATCTTCCCATTTTACCAACAGCCTTCTGTTTTAACTTTGAGCAGAAAATCAAGTTATCAGTCAACATTATGGCTGATCAACTTCGTCAGGACATGACTCAAATAAATATGAAATATCATAGAAATGCTAACACGTTGCCGCGGTCGCATAACAATGTGTGTTTCAGTGTTACCCTGCAGACTCATCATGTGTTTTAAATTTAAACACTCACCTCGTCTGAGTTCTCTGCAGCAGCATCTTTCCCCCCGCTGCTGCCGCCGCCACCACCACCACCACCACCACCACCACCACCACCAACTCCGCCAACTCCGCCGCCACTGCTGCTGTTACTGTTCTTCATGCTGCTTTTAGCACATTTGGTTGTTTCCTGTTTACACACAAGAAAAGTGGAAGCAACATTTAATAAAAGGATTTTAAAAACTGTACTTTTTTGCATGTTTAAGTTGGTGGATATTCCAGGCAGTCTGACTATAAAATGAGGTGACGTCTTCAATTGTCTTGTTTTGTCCGACCAAAAGTCCAAAACACAAATATATTAAGTTTACTGTGATATGAAGCGGAGAAAAGGCAACACATCCTCACATCTGAGAAGCTACAACCAGAGAACATGAAACACTTTTACTACAAAAGGCTAAAACGATATTCGATCACTAAAAGACTTGAAAAAGAGTTCAATGTTCCCCGACATGAAATGATTCTCTAGTTCCTACCTGCAGATATCTGTGACACGTTTACAAAATGTTATCAGGGCTCAACTAACTAAACTCTAATTATCAATTACTCGCTGATTATTCTTTGGGATTAATCGACTAATTGTTTCAGTCCAAGGTGACATTGTTTAGTCAATCAGATTCGGTTCACTGAGATATAAAACAGAGAGAAGCTGACACCAGAGAATATTCAGCACCTGTCCGTTGATCGACCAATCGACTAATCGACTGATCGTTTCAGCTCTAAATGTTTAGATACTTGTCAAATGAGTTGTTCCGATACCGATACTGCCCAAACTTTGGTATCGGCGAGTACGCCAGTCTAGTCACCGATCTGATACCATAATTTATTAACCCAGAAAAAAATCAACTTGTTTAACCGTAAATCACCTGCTTCTCTGCTCCAAAACAGTAGACTTCACTGTGCTGTGGCCCTGGAGGTATCATGGCTGCCACTGGCTACTACTGTTTTAGAGCAGAGAAGAAGAACTGATTGCAGGTAGTTTGTCACATGACGACAGCAAACAACAACTAAAGGAGAGTGTAACGGTAGTCAGAGCGAGGAACACGTAGTAGTGTAGTAAACAGCTGTTAAATAATAATAATAATTATATTATTTTTATCACGTTGGTATCGGCCGATACATCAAGTTCAGGTAGTTAAGAAAAAAATGGTATGGGAACATATCTACTTGTCAATACTCATACCGACTCAACACCTGAGTTTCAGTTCTGATGCCAAATCAATACTTTTGTCGATTTCTCATTTTAAGAAATATAAATGTGTTTTTATTGAACCCAAAGGTATGAACTATTAACACATCTGAGAGGCTGGAACCAACACAGATTTGGTATTTTTTGCTCTTTATCGACAATCTGATTAATTTTCCCTGATTAACTGAACTGACTGCTGCAGCTCAGGTCTTAACGCTGACTAGCTTTAGCTGCATTTAGCTTTAAGCAGAGACATGGGGTCTGTTGTCATGTGACTGATGCTAATGTAAACACATCCATCTCCATGACAACTGAGTAAACATCCACCAACACCCAGATACAATCAGATCAAACCTTATTTATACCAAGGGAAACTGTTAAGAACGAGTGCAAATAAAACTAAATAAAAACAATAAACATAATCAATAAAATATTAAAACCATGTACACAATGACAGGGTTGTACACTGATGCATCCAGCTGGTGCAGATGGTGAAATATGGTTGAAAGCTCCAGAAAAAGACATTAAATGGACCTTGAGTAAAGATTTTCCAAAGTCAGTAAGGTTAACACTGTACGTTCAACAGCAGAGAAGAAGTTACTCCTTATTAAAGATGATTTTTTTTTTATAGAAATTAACAAGAGCTGCAACTATTTATTTATTAGCTTTTCTGTTTATATCAAAGTCAACTGAATATATATTTGGGTTATCAAATATATTAGCAGTATATAATAACAAATGATGATGTATTATTATAGATTAAACTACCAGCAGTGTATAATAATAAATGCTGATGTATTATTATAGATTAAACTACCAGCAGTATATAATAATAAATGATGATGTATTATTATAGATTAAACTACTGCAGGTCTTTTACTTGTAACAGAGTACTAATACACTGTGGTATTAGTACTTTGACTGCAGTAAAAGATGGGGGTACTTCTTCCAGCTGTGTATAATATAGACAGTCATGTGCACAGCTACATAAACACACACCAGTGGTCATCAGATGGTTTTCACATGATAATAAAATCAGCATGTTTTGTGTTTTATGGGATGGATAGCAACATTACCTATATAATTCAGTTTCTGATTATACTTGGTAAATTCCACATCCACAAATGGAAATGGTCTGACTCCAAACAACCTGCTTTCGTTGGTTTCTTGTTGAACTCAAGCAGTACGGCACCTTACTGGAAAATGTGAAAAACCAAAATGCTGTAAAGTCTCTCAATATTTTAAAGGAAGTAAATTTTCTTGAACTCTGAAAAGACTTGAAATGACTGGACACTGAACTCCCATGGCATTAAGGTTTTTTTGTTTTTTTTGTTGTTTTTTAGTTTGTCTTGTTTGTTTTGTACTGTTTATTGTATTCCCTAAACTTTTGTACTTGTCTTTTGTTGAAAATCAGCAGAAAAACTAACGAACAAACTAACAGCTTGCCTGCTCTCTCCTCTGCTCTCAGCTGGTTAGATAGATAGATAGATAGATACTTTATTGATCCCGAAGGAAATTTAGGCATCCAGTAGCTTAGACAACAAGTCCCAACACCAATACACCTTAAAAAAGATACAATCAAATAGAATAAAGTGAGAAAAAATAAAATAAAATAAGATAACATAAGTACAGCAGTGAAGTGACAGTGTGCCAATGGTGCAAATAGTGCAAATGGTAGACATGGTTAGCATCACATCTGTCATGTATAATGAACACACACACACACACACACAAACACACACACACACACACACACACACACAGACACAGACACACACACACAGACGCACAAACATACACACACACACACACACACACACACACACACACACACACACACACACTCACTCACTCACTCACACACACACACACAGACACACACACACACACAGACAGACACACACACTAACACACACACACACACACACACACACACACACACACACACACACACACACACACACACACACACACACAGGAATGAATGAATGAATGAATGAATGAATGAATGAATGAATGAATGAATGAGTCACTCTCTCATATCGGAGCCCGGCCCTGTTTCCCACTGAATGACTAACTGAAGGGAACCGTTAACGTTAGAGGCAGCAGAGGATGCTAGTTGCTAGGTAACGCCTCACCTTAGCGCTTTAACAGCCGCTGGTGTGAACCTTTTAACCGGATACTGAGTCTAACCAGCTGACACACACATTCATAAAGCAGCTAGCAACTCTGCAGCTAGCTGTTAGCTTAGCATTCCTCTGCTAGCGGGGCCTTAGCAGGTTAGCTTAGCATGTTAGCTTCGATAAAATATAAAGTCAGCTAAAGCTTCACTGCCGCCATGTTATATCAAACTGTAATAAATGATTCTGAGGTGCTGAAGCCGCCGGCTCACCTTCTCCTTCTTGGTTTTGTTCGGCATCTTGACAGTGTGTGTTTAGCAGGGTTTCTCCTGTTTCCCACCGAGGCTCCGTGATGTTATTCCCCGGGACTCTGACGCTGTCACTCGGTCTGTCTCAGCTCCCTGCGCCCAGCTCCCGCTCCCGGGCCATCCCATTGGCTGCTGACAAGCACACTCTGCCTAGCAACTCTTGGAGGGAATTTTTCTGATTGGCTGTGTGTGAGTTCAGTGATGAGGTGTGAGGATGAAGGGAGGTGAGGAAGGACTCGAGTCTTCCCCAGCAACACACCTTCATCCACAGCTTATACTTCACTATATACCATATAATATATACCACAGTGTACTAGTACTACAAGTAAAGTACAAGTAACTCAGAATAGTACAGTACTAGAGTGAATGTACTGGTTAGTTATGGGTAGTAGGGAGTATTAGTTCCCAACAAGTAACTCAGATCAAAAGTCAGAAATAAGAAATAAAACCTCATTTATTATAAATACTTGTATCCTCATCATGTTGAGTGTTAAAGTTTATTCTTGACTTTGGAAACAGAAGTTTGACAACCAGGTGAACTCCATCCACTGATGCGCGTTCACTGTTTTCCTCAATAGACCACGAGATCGATCGCAGATTTACTGATGCTGAAATGACGTAAACGCGTTCCGCGTACTTTAAACCCAGCGAGAAACAGCTTTGAATGGAAGATTAGGAGTAAGTAAAACATATAATATGTAGAAAAGGAGACACGGACGTCGGCAGCTGTAATAAAACAGCGAGAAAACAAAGTGGCAGACAATAGTGGAGCGACTCAACTCGTAAGTAATCTAAAAATAGCCTATAACGTTACATTCACTCACCACTGCTGTTAACTGAAACATTATTAAACCACTGAAGGAGTTATTGTCACTTCGCCTTAAAAGTGAGAGGTGGAGGTTAATATATTATTTAGGAAATTTACCATGGAGATTAATTACAACCACTAATCCACAAAGATAGAATACGACAAGACAATACAATACAATATATATATATATATATATATATATATATATATATATATAGCCATGATTAACACATTATGTTACATACATTCTTACAATATGCATTGGAATAGTCACTTACTTCTCTTTCTAATTTCCTCAATGTCTTTTTATCTTCATATTCAGGTCCAAGTCCTGCACGTTTTTTTGTGGTTTTAAAAGTCAACTCTTTTTGAATAAATCACTTTTTTCATTGATATTTGCACCTCTGCAAACTTTATTTGCTTTTTTAAGTGTGTGCTGTATGCCTACAGACATCTGACAGTTTGTCAATTCTTTAAAACAAATTAATCTGCACAGCAGGAATTGTGCATGGTGTGTCCTATTACGACCATTATTCATATAGAAAGATAGGATGAAACAAGGCTGGATGTAGCGTACATGTCAGTCTAGTGGAAATACTTATTTAGTCCATAATGTATACGAAGTCAGTGATGTGGTGCTCATAGAAAACATCATTTTAACAGGACCCAGATACTGTACAGCCTGAGAGCAGCCTGACATCGTAGTGAGTGTAGGACATCCACACACCATGCAGAATTAAGAACTGATATGTGTTTTACAGAGTTCACAAACTGTCAGATGTCTGTACAGCACACACTTAACAATACATACTGAGGGGATTAGAAAGAGAAGTAAGTGATCATTTCAATATACACTGTAAGTAGACACAGTAACACAATGTATTAGTTATTGCTATTTCTTTCTCCCCCAGCAGACAAGTGATCCAAGAAAAATAAAAGGTCTAAAAGCATTGCGGTATCCTCTCCCTGTTGTTTCATGAATATACAGAATCACTATATACTTACTGGTCCAGTGAACTTTATCAGCCATTTCTAATCAATAATATATTCATCAAACCTCTAACAACAATATGAACAACAGTCTTCATAAACACAATATAACCGTAATAATGACTATCACATGAATGATTATAAAAATAAAAATGAATGATGATCACAATGTTAAAATAACAGTAATGAACTGAATAGTGGTATGTATTCAGTTGAGTACTTATTTTTATCAGCCTGCATTAAAATATGGTATTTTAATGCAGGCTGATAAAAATAAGGTAAAATACATGCATAAGATCATGGAGCGCTTTAACAGCCGCTGGTGTGAACCTTTTAACCGGATACTGAGTCTAACCAGCTGACACACACATTCATAAAGCAGCTAGCAACTCTGCAGCTAGCTGTTAGCTTAGCATTCCTCTGCTAGCGGGGCCTTAGCAGGTTAGCTTAGCATGTTAGCTTCGATAAAATATAAAGTCAGCTAAAGCTTCACTGCCGCCATGTTATATCAAACTGTAATAAATGATTCTGAGGTGCTGAAGCCGCCGGCTCACCTTCTCCTTCTTGGTTTTGTTCGGCATCTTGACAGTGTGTGTTTAGCAGGGTTTCTCCTGTTTCCCACCGAGGCTCCGTGATGTTATTCCCCGGGACTCTGACGCTGTCACTCGGTCTGTCTCAGCTCCCTGCGCCCAGCTCCCGCTCCCGGGCCATCCCATTGGCTGCTGACAAGCACACTCTGCCTAGCAACTCTTGGAGGGAATTTTTCTGATTGGCTGCGTGTGAGTTCAGTGATGAGGTGTGAGGATGAAGGGAGGTGAGGAAGGACCCGAGTCTTCCCCAGCAACACACCTTCATCCACAGCTTATACTTCACTATATACCATATAATATATACCACAGTGTACTAGTACTACAAGTAAAGTACAAGTAACTCAGAATAGTACAGTACTAGAGTGAATGTACTGGTTAGTTATGGGTAGTAGGGAGTATTAGTTCCCAACAAGTAACTCAGATCAAAAGTCAGAAATAAGAAATAAAACCTCATTTATTATAAATACTTGTATCCTTATCATGTTGAGTGTTAAAGTTTATTCTTGACTTTGGAAACAGAAGTTTGACAACCAGGTGAACTCCATCCACTGATGAAGACCATGAGATGGTGTTGAAAGCTCTGGAAAATCACAAAGATGTTAATGACAGTTTGAATGTTTGTTAACAAAACATTGATGCAGCAGACGGGACGAATATTTCAGAAAAAAACTAAAAAATAATAAAAAGAAAAACACACCTGGGGCCTGTTTCACCAAAGCAGAATAAAAATATCCGGGATAAGAGAGAAAGCGAGGCTTGACCTAGTCTAGTCAATTCATCCTGGTTTAATCCGTTTCACGAAGGCCAAGCCAGGCTGAGGAGGAGCGACTAGGTTGAACCAGGTGTAAGTAATTCTGATAGATGCGCGTTCACTGTTTTCCTCAATAGACCACGAGATCGATCGCAGATTTACTGATGCTGAAATGACGTAAACGCGTTCCGCGTACTTTAAACCCAGCGAGAAACAGCTTTGAATGGAAGATTAGGAGTAAGTAAAACATATAATATGTAGAAAAGGAGACACGGACGTCGGCAGCTGTAATAAAACAGCGAGAAAACAAAGTGGCAGACAATAGTGGAGCGACTCAACTCGTAAGTAATCTAAAAATAGCCTATAACGTTACATTCACTCACCACTGCTGTTAACTGAAACATTATTAAACCACTGAAGGAGTTATTGTCACTTCGCCTTAAAAGTGAGAGGTGGAGGTTAATATATTATTTAGGAAATTTACCATGGAGATTAATTACAACCACTAATCCACAAAGATAGAATACGACAAGACAATACAATACAATATATATATATATATATATATATATATATATATATATAGCCATGATTAACACATTATGTTACATACATGCTTACAATATGCATTGGAATATTCACTTACTTCTCTTTCTAATTTCCTCAATGTCTTTTTATCTTCATATTCAGGTCCAAGTCCTGCACGTTTTTTTGTGGTTTTAAAAGTCAACTCTTTTTGAATAAATCACTTTTTTCATTGATATTTGCACCTCTGCAAACTTTATTTGCTTTTTTAAGTGTGTGCTGTATGCCTACAGACATCTGACAGTTTGTCAATTCTTTAAAACAAATTAATCTGCACAGCAGGAATTGTGCATGGTGTGTCCTATTACGACCATTATTCATATAGAAAGATAGGATGAAACAAGGCTGGATGTAGCGTACATGTCAGTCTAGTGGAAATACTTATTTAGTCCATAATGTATACGAAGTCAGTGATGTGGTGCTCATAGAAAACATCATTTTAACAGGACCCAGATACTGTACAGCCTGAGAGCAGCCTGACATCGTAGTGAGTGTAGGACATCCACACACCATGCAGAATTAAGAACTGATATGTGTTTTTACAGAGTTCACAAACTGTCAGATGTCTGTACAGCACACACTTAACAATACATACTGAGGGGATTAGAAAGAGAAGTAAGTGATCATTTCAATATACACTGTAAGTAGACACAGTAACACAATGTATTTAGTTATAGAAACATCATTTCCTTTTTCATGAATATACAGAATCACTATATACTTACTGGTCCAGTGAACTTTTCGCCATCTTCTTTATTTATAATAACAAATATACAAATCTCTTATCAACATGGGAGTGAACAAATATGCTGCTTTATGCAAATGTATGTGTATATTTAGTATTGTAAATCAATTAACAACACAAAACAATGACAGATATTGTCCAGAAACCCTCACAGGTACTGCATTTAGCATAACAAATATGCTCAAATCATAACATGGCAAACTGCAGCCCAACAGGCAACAACAGCTGTCAGTGTGTCAGTGTGCTGACTTGACTATGACTTGCCCCAAACTGCATGTGATTATCATAAAGTGGGCATGTCTGTAAAGGGGAGACTCGTGGTACCCATAGAACCCATTTTCATTCACTTATCTTGAGGTCAGAGGTCAAGGGAGCCCTTTGAAAATGGCCATGACAGTTTTTCCTCACCAAAATGTAGCATAGATATGGAGCGTTATTTATCCTCCTTCATGACCAGCTAGTATGACATTGTTGGTATCAATGGATTCGTTGGGTTTTCTAGTTTCATATAATACCAGGACTTCACTCTAGCTATAAAACTTAGCCTGCTACAACCTAATAATCACAAGTTGCGTTAATGCGTTAAAGAAATTAGTGGCGTTAAAATGAATTTGCCGTAACGCGTTATCACGTTAACTTTGACAGCACTATATATAAATACTTTAATATTTTCATCAGTGGGCCATCGGCTTGATCACCACTGTGTTACCTCCAGCAGTGATAGATGGTGACTTAAGAGACATTTAATTAAATGAAAATCTTCTTTAATTAATAATCTTTACCATGTCTGGTAATGTTTGTCGTTGATTTATGGTGCCACCTACAGGTGAATATGTTGAATAACAGCGTTATCAGTGATGTCACTCATCTCATTATATCTCCCATCATGTCAGAAACATCACAAACACTCCGTCACTAAGTTCAGCGTAACTTTATTATCCATCACATTTCATACAACAATCACTGGTTCTTAACCATTATTTCAACAACGTTCTCTCTCTGTGTCTCTATTCAAAGGACTTTTATCTTTATTCTCTGGGGAAACATGCGTTTACACTCCCATCTACTAGAAGACAGAAATCTGTGAACAGAGCTGTGTAACATTATGACATTGTAATAAAATATATAAATACAAATAAGTTAAGTTCAACTAATCAACTTTTTTTCATCTTGACAGTTGGAAAATACTCCACTACGTAAGTAAAAGTCCTGAATTCTAAACCGTTCTGAAGTAAAAGTCAGTATTATCATCTTTATGTAGTTAAAGTAGTAAAAGTATCAGTAAAATGTTCCTGTCAGTGTTTTCCTATTATAGCTGATGTTTCTGGATTCATATTAGTGCTGAATTAATGTGGATGTTCCATCATAACTTTTCACTGGACAGGAAGGGGATGAGAAAAACTGTCATCTGTAAAGCAACTAAAGCTGTCAGATAAATGTAGAGGAGTAAAAACTATGATATTTACCTCTGAGATGTAGTGGAGGGGAAGTAGAAAGTAAAGTACAAGTACTTCAAACATCTATCCATCCATTTTCTTCCTCTTATTCGGGTCGCGGGGGCAGCGGGCTTAGCAGGGAATTCCAGACATCCCTATCCTCAGCAATGTTTTCCAGCTCTTCTTGGGGGACCCCGAGGCGTTCCCAGGCAAGACCAGATATATAACTCTGGAAAAGGCGAGAGTCCAGCCCCTTCAAGGAGTTTGGTTCCAGAACCAGAGCTATGCGTGGAGGTGAGCCCAACTAGTTGATACCGCTCCATCTCCCGCACCAGCTCCGGTTCCTTCCCTGCCAGAGAGGTGACGTTCCACGTACCTAGAGCCGGTCCGGTCTCCCTATTCCAGGCGATGTTCCACAAGTCTGTATGCTCCAAAGTACCTCAAACAGTACTTGAGTAAATGTACTTTCCACTACTGATAGAAGTGTTTGTACAATAATCACAACACTCAGACCTGCTGCGGTTTCTCCACCAACTTTTATTAAAACTCTACCTGAAGCAACAGACTTTACGAGACGAGCAGTTTAGTTTCTATTAACACCTGACCTCAGATCAGTGCATCACACATTAACACTGACCTCAGATCAGATGTTCTAGGTTTAAGCTCGTGGATCTTCAGTCAACATGTGAAGGAACCACTGAGCTGTTTTTGGTCCGACTCTTTATTTTTTTCACTGGTCGTCGTTTTAAAAGAGGAAAACTAAAGTGAGTAGAAAAGGAGACAAACAACAGGTGGTGTGTTCAGTACTTTACCTGCAGGGGGCGACACGTGATCTTTAAAGGAACATTTTACACACACATTTAGAGTCAGCGGAGAAGGTAGACATCATTAGGAAATACTTATAGCCTAAGACGAATCGTAGTGGTGTAAAAACATCAACAGACCCAGAATTAAGCCTGAGAGCAGCCTGACATCGTAGTGAGTGTAGGACATCCACACACCATGCAGAATTAAGAACTGATATGTGTTTTACAGAGTTCACAAACTGTCAGATGTCTGTACAGCACACACTTAACAATACATACTGAGGGGATTAGAAAGAGAAGTAAGTGATCATTTCAATATACACTGTAAGTAGACACAGTAACACAATGTATTAGTTATTGCTATTTCTTTCTCCCCCAGCAGACAAGTGATCCAAGAAAAATAAAAGGTCTAAAAGCATTGCGGTATCCTCTCCCTGTTGTTTCATGAATATACAGAATCACTATATACTTACTGGTCCAGTGAACTTTATCAGCCATTTCTAATCAATAATATATTCATCAAACCTCTAACAACAATATGAACAACAGTCTTCATAAACACAATATAACCGTAATAATGACTATCACATGAATGATTATAAAAATAAAAATGAATGATGATCACAATGTTAAAATAACAGTAATGAACTGAATAGTGGTATGTATTCAGTTGAGTACTTATTTTTATCAGCCTGCATTAAAATATGGTATTTTAATGCAGGCTGATAAAAATAAGGTAAAATACATGCATAAGATCATGGACTAACTGTAAAAAACACATTGTTTTCCGATCGGAGTGACTGCTGACTGAACAGATAAGGCACCAGGATAAACTAAGCCTGGCTGTTAGCCTGGTCTGGAGCAGGCTAGCTGCACAGAATAAATCTCCATGGTAACTTATGTGCCACTGCTTTCGTGAAACCGAGTCAAGGCTAAACTGAGCCAGGATAACCGGAAAACCCCGGCTTAATCCCTTATCTTGGTTTGGTGAAACAGGCCTCTGGAGTCTTGTTTGTGCTGTTATATTTAGATAGATATTTATCCACTGATCAATAACTGCTGTAAATCTGTTGTATTGAAGGTAAAATTAAGCAGATTATTAATTTGAGTTATGTTCCTAATTCAGTTCAATGTATATTCTCTCAGATTAAAGATCATTGACTTAATTTCTTCCCATCAACAAACAATATTTCCATGTAAACAGAAGCACGTCATCAATAACTCAAACTGGTTGTCTCTGTGCTAATAATAATAATAATAATAACAATAATAATAATAATAATAACATGTTTTACTCTATAATAAGCACTTACATTTTAAATGTTAGATTATTATAATGTACATGAGAAGAGTCAGACCACTCTATATATATATATATATATATATATATATATATATATATATATATATATAGTGTTCAAAATGTACCCCTCAAAAGGAGATTTGTCCAATATTTAATACTCTTATCAACATGGGAGTGAACAAATATGCTGCTTTATGCAAATGTATGTGTATATTTAGTATTGTAAATCAATTAACAACACAAAACAATGACAGATATTGTCCAGAAACCCTCACAGGTACTGCATTTAGCATAACAAATATGCTCAAATCATAACATGGCAAACTGCAGCCCAACAGGCAACAACAGCTGTCAGTGTGTCAGTGTGCTGACTTGACTATGACTTGCCCCAAACTGCATGTGATTATCATAAAGTGGGCATGTCTGTAAAGGGGAGACTCGTGGTTACCCATAGAACCCATTTTCATTCACTTATCTTGAGGTCAGAGGTCAAGGGAGCCCTTTGAAAATGGCCATGACAGTTTTTCCTCACCAAAATGTAGCATAGATATGGAGCGTTATTTATCCTCCTTCATGACCAGCTAGTATGACATTGTTGGTATCAATGGATTCGTTGGGTTTTCTAGTTTCATATAATACCAGGACTTCACTCTAGCTATAAAACTTAGCCTGCTACAACCTAATAATCACAAGTTGCGTTAATGCGTTAAAGAAATTAGTGGCGTTAAAATGAATTTGCCGTAACGCGTTATCACGTTAACTTTGACAGCACTATATATAAATACTTTAATATTTTCATCAGTGGGCCATCGGCTTGATCACCACTGTGTTACCTCCAGCAGTGATAGATGGTGACTTAAGAGACATTTAATTAAATGAAAATCTTCTTTAATTAATAATCTTTACCATGTCTGGTAATGTTTGTCGTTGATTTATGGTGCCACCTACAGGTGAATATGTTGAATAACAGCGTTATCAGTGATGTCACTCATCTCATTATATCTCCCATCATGTCAGAAACATCACAAACACTCCGTCACTAAGTTCAGCGTAACTTTATTATCCATCACATTTCATACAACAATCACTGGTTCTTAACCATTATTTCAACAACGTTCTCTCTCTGTGTCTCTATTCAAAGGACTTTTATCTTTATTCTCTGGGGAAACATGCGTTTACACTCCCATCTACTAGAAGACAGAAATCTGTGAACAGAGCTGTGTAACATTATGACATTGTAATAAAATATATAAATACAAATAAGTTAAGTTCAACTAATCAACTTTTTTTCATCTTGACAGTTGGAAAATACTCCACTACGTAAGTAAAAGTCCTGAATTCTAAACCGTTCTGAAGTAAAAGTCAGTATTATCATCTTTATGTAGTTAAAGTAGTAAAAGTATCAGTAAAATGTTCCTGTCAGTGTTTTCCTATTATAGCTGATGTTTCTGGATTCATATTAGTGCTGAATTAATGTGGATGTTCCATCATAACTTTTCACTGGACAGGAAGGGGATGAGAAAAACTGTCATCTGTAAAGCAACTAAAGCTGTCAGATAAATGTAGAGGAGTAAAAACTATGATATTTACCTCTGAGATGTAGTGGAGGGGAAGTAGAAAGTAAAGTACAAGTACTTCAAACATCTATCCATCCATTTTCTTCCTCTTATTCGGGTCGCGGGGGCAGCGGGCTTAGCAGGGAATTCCAGACATCCCTATCCTCAGCAATGTTTTCCAGCTCTTCTTGGGGGACCCCGAGGCGTTCCCAGGCAAGACCAGATATATAACTCTGGAAAAGGCGAGAGTCCAGCCCCTTCAAGGAGTTTGGTTCCAGAACCAGAGCTATGCGTGGAGGTGAGCCCAACTAGTTGATACCGCTCCATCTCCCGCACCAGCTCCGGTTCCTTCCCTGCCAGAGAGGTGACGTTCCACGTACCTAGAGCCGGTCCGGTCTCCCTATTCCAGGCGATGTTCCACAAGTCTGTATGCTCCAAAGTACCTCAAACAGTACTTGAGTAAATGTACTTTCCACTACTGATAGAAGTGTTTGTACAATAATCACAACACTCAGACCTGCTGCGGTTTCTCCACCAACTTTTATTAAAACTCTACCTGAAGCAACAGACTTTACGAGACGAGCAGTTTAGTTTCTATTAACACCTGACCTCAGATCAGTGCATCACACATTAACACTGACCTCAGATCAGATGTTCTAGGTTTAAGCTCGTGGATCTTCAGTCAACATGTGAAGGAACCACTGAGCTGTTTTTGGTCCGACTCTTTATTTTTTTCACTGGTCGTCGTTTTAAAAGAGGAAAACTAAAGTGAGTAGAAAAGGAGACAAACAACAGGTGGTGTGTTCAGTACTTTACCTGCAGGGGGCGACACGTGATCTTTAAAGGAACATTTTACACACACATTTAGAGTCAGCGGAGAAGGTGGACATCAGTTTGGTCTAAATGTCATTCTCTAATTTTTCATGAAACCCATTTCATCTGTGACCCTTTAAAACGGTTTAATATTTCTGTGGGTTACAAATAAAAAGTGATAATTTGTGTAATTTTAGACACCTGAAGAGGAAGTATTGTATGTATGTAGGAACATCCGAAAACAAGAATCTAATTTTTCTTGTCTTGTTAATTGTCTTTCAAGCCTTTAAAGGGATAGTTGAAGGGTTTCTCAGTGTAGTTGTATGAGCTACTTCTCCATAGTCAGTGTATTACTACCTACAGTAGATGTTAGTGTAAGTGTACGCTATATTTAGAATATTTACCTCGCCATCAGACAGCCCTTTCTGACGGGGAGCTGAAGCTGTTATATTGCTGTCTTCACAACCACCAGACTCCATTCATAAAAACAGTAATTTTACCTCTCAGAAGAGGGGAGTTTCTGGTCTACCGCTGCCTCGATCGGTTAGTTTCGTTTGTGTTATTGTGTGACTTTCTGATCCAAACTAACCAAAGTCACACAATAACACAAACTAGCTGACCATCCGTGTGTTCTGAGGTAAAATTACTGTTTTTGTGAATGGAGTCTGGTGGCTGTGAAGAGAGCGATATAACGGCTTCAGATCCCCGTCAGAAAGGACTGTCTGACAGCGAGGTAAAGAGGTGAAAATATTATAAATATATCGTACACTTAAACTGATATTGATTTTTTTAGGTGTCTAAAATCCATTTTGCTCCAAACTCCATCTACTGTAGTAATACACTGACTATGGAGAAGAACCTCATACAACCACACTGAGAAACACCTGAACTATCCCTTTAAAATGATCCTGTGACCCTTTTGGGTCCAGCCCAAACCGAGAAACAGCCCCGGACCTTTAGGCCTCATAAAGTGACTTATAACTCAAAGGCAATACTTGAATAAATATTAATGAATATGTTGTTGTTTTGTGTTTTCAGGGGAGTTTTTGTTATTAATTATCATGTCTAGAGACGTCCTGGACTCGCGTGCCTGTGCTGGACTGAAACTGATATCCATCTGAAACATCAGACAACAAGAGGGCTTCACTAAACGTCAAACTGGCCCTTTAAACAGATGAAGGTCAGTGTTTTAAAAGTCTCAAGTCCGTCAGGGTCTTTCTCGCCAGCTGCCTTCAAGTCCAGTAAATTATTGATCAAAGACTTCCTGGATATATGAGTGGTTTTATAGAAACCCTCGTCAGTCCGGTCAGCTCCTACTCAAAGTTAAAATTGTAATCAAAGTTCAGAGAGGTCATGTCTGAGGGGAGGCCCAGGGTTTCAGGGGTGATCTCCATCACCTGAGGGGCCTCATCGCTGGGCGTCCCCTCCCCCAGCTGCGACCCAGAGCCGGGATCTGACATGTCCAGCCCCGAAGCTGCCGAGTCAGAATCTCCTGAAGCGAGTTCAGGCTCGGACTGGCTCTGCTGCTGCTGCTGCCGGGTCTGGTATCTGGTTTGAGATCTAGTCTGTCTGACAGGGCGGGGGGCAGGAGGGGTTCTCTTTGTCGGAGTCGCCTTGCCTCTAGTTTTGGGGCCTGGCTTGAGTGCAGGTTCTGGAGAGGTGTCGGTATGGGTCTCTAGATGGGACTCCTGGTCTGGTTGGGGCTCTGTTTGGGTTTGAGGGGCCAGTCTGGGCTGGGACTGAGTTTGGGGTGTTGGTTCCAGCTCGGCAGGCTTGGTTTGTGGGGACTCAGATTTAGGAGTCGAGGACTGGTTTTGGGGTACACTCTGAGCCTCGGTCTGGGCTGGTGGATTCAGTTTTGGCTGGGTTTTCTGTGTTTCAGATGGAGCCACCTCAGGTGTTGGAGTTGGAGAAGTCTGCAAGGACCAAACAGATGCAATTTGGATGTCTGATTCTGGCTGGATTTTGGGACTTGCTGGGTCTGGTTGTACAGATTTACAAACCTCTGATGGAGGTTTGGACCGGGTAAGAAGCTGAGGTTGAGGTTGAGGTTTTGGGGCTTGCGTGGTAGAAAGTTGACTTTTATTGGTGCTGCTCCTGTCAGCTCTGTTGTCTGTTGCTGGTTTGGTGATGGAGGAGGTGCCTGATTGGCCGACCTTGCTGTAGAAGATGTTGAATAAGTCTTGGGCTTTGGCTGCAGCCAGGTTACTCTTAAGTTTCTCAGACTTCTGAGCTCCATCGGCCATGTTCATGAAAGGTGGAGGCTTGACAAAAACCGTACGAGTTTGCTCCCCCTCCGGGACGCCAGGAGCTGCCACGTCAGACACTATCTTTATCATTGTTGGTTGTGCCCGTTTAGCCACGGATGGAGCAGGGGTAGTTCTAGATGGTGTAGGCTTTGCCTCGATTGAGGCAGGTTTATAAACTGGTGGCGCAGGGTTACAAACTGGTGGCGCAGGGTTACAAACTGGTGTAGGTTTTAACACTGGTGGCGGACAATTAACCTCAAATGGTGCAAGTGTTAACACCGGCGGCGGAAGTTTAGGCCCAAATGGTGCAGGTCTTAATATCGGCGGCGGACATTTAGCATCAAACAGCGCAGGCCTGGACACCGGTGGCGGATGTTTAGGACCAAATGGTGGTTGTGTTGACATCGGTGGCGGATGTTTAGGACCTAATGGTGGTGGTCTTGACATCGGTGGCGGAAGTTTAGGCCCAAATGGTGCAGGTCCCGACACCGCAGGTCCAGTTCCAGGTGCACCACTTGGTGGCGGAAGTTTAGGCCCAAATGGTGCAGGTCCTGACACCGCCGGTGCAGTCCAAGGTACACCGCTTGGTGGCGGAAGTTTAGGCCCAAATGGTGCAGGTCCTGACACCGCCGGTGCAGTCCCAGGTGCACCGCTTGGTGGCGGAAGTTTAGGCCCAAATGGTGCAGGTCCTGACACCGCCGGTGCAGTCCCAGGTGCACCATTTGATGGTGGAAGTTTAGGCCCAAATGGTGCAGGTCTTGACTCCGCTGGTGCAGTCCCAGGTGCACCGCTTGGTGGCTGAGGTTTAGTTTCCAGCAGTGCGTTCTGAGCATTTAAAGCCCTTGTGAGACCATCAGAGAATAACGGGTCTTCTTTTGGAGCAGGACCTAGTGAACCGGTGTTTTGGGGTTTAATGGAGAGGAAGGTATTCAGAGGTGCAGGTTTACCCATCATGGCTGTTTTCCTCAGGACTGCAGCAGGTGCAGGGAGGTTAGGCCGGATTCTTCCCCGGTTGGGGCGGTTGGTCACCCAGGGAGGCGTGGTTTGGGGGCCCCCCAGCTTGTTGGCGATCTCCTTAGCAACAGCCATAGATTTTGCAAAAGAATCCTCCACCGAGACCGGGTTCTGCTTCGCGGCTGCTTCGTCATCCTTGATGAACTCTGCGGCAACTTTCTCCGCCTCCTTCGCCAGAACATTCTCTTTCTTCTTCCATGTGAACTTTCCGAACGAAGGGGTCGTGGCCACGGGTGGCGATTTGCCGGTTTCCAGGCTCTGCTTGCGGAGCTTTGCCCTCATGGCTGGACTGGGTCCACAGAGGATTTTGGGCGGGTCATAGGGCTTTGGCGGAGGTTCAGGCTTGTTGATTTCTGGTTTCGCTGCTGGTTTTCCCGGCTCAACCTTTTTCAAAGCTTCCTTCTCAGCCTTAAGTTTCCCTTCGTCTCGCTCTCGGTCATATTTGGGTCTGAAATCTGAATATTTACCGTATTTATACTCGTCGTCTCTCGGCCCATATTTGGGACGGTTGTCATATCGGTCATCTTCCTCCCTGCGATAGCGGTAACGATATTCTTCTTCTCTGCTGTATTTGTATCTGTCATCTTCTTCTCCTCTCCTGTATTTACCCCTCTCCTCTTCCTCTCGGCTGTAGCGGTATTTATCATCCTTCTTGCTGCATTTATACTTTTCATCCTCCTCTTTCTTGCTGGAAGAAGGCCTCTCCTCTTCCTCCTCTCTTTTGGCATTTTTAAAATCCTCCTCTTTTTTACACGGCTTTGCCTCCTCCGCTTCCTCTAGAATTTTCTCTTCCTTCAGAAAAGCGTCGTCCTCTTCCTTCTTTTTCTCCTTGTCCTTTTTCTCCTTTTTGTGTTTGGACTTTTCCTCCTTGTTGCCCTTCTCTTCCTCCTCATGTTTGCGTTTCTTTCCGCTGGCGTCGGAGGCCAGTCCGGCCTGGCGGTCCAGGTTCCTCCTCTGTTCATACAGAGGATTCTCGTAGATTTGTTTCTGGTGAAAGAGGCATTAAAACACAAAGACAAGAGAGTGAAAAACCACCGACCAGAACATCAAAAAACACATTTACACAATACTTATCATTTTTTAAATGATAACTAGTGCCTTCGAAACATGGGAATGGTTTTACATTTACTTTGGATAATGCTGCGTTCATGTCATGTGGGATAGGAGTGGAACGATTCATCTACTACATCGATGTATCGATTTATATTTCTACGATCCAACTACATTAATAGGTACTTGGTAAGTTGTCCTTCACGGGGGACGTATATCGATCTAAAATCAAATTGCAAGGTTAATAATCGATTGTATCGATACTTAGAATTTGCACCTTGTATCGCTCTAGATGAGCCAAATATCTCCTTGAATCGTATCGTATCGCTCTAGATCAGGGGTCGGCAACCCGCGGCTCTGGAGCCGCATGCGGCTCTTTAGCCCAACTGCAGTGGCTCCCTGTAGCTTTGACAAAAAAAATGGAAATAAATAACGTTTTTTGTTGTTTTTTTTGCACAGTGGACAATCTTTCAAAGCCAAAAGACCCTTGTTAACAGCCAGTTGGAGGGTGTGAGCGACACACGGCAGGCTGGGGAGTCCCGCATACGAGGCGGTGCGCCGCGACCGGCTCTCGGTCGGCTTGGAGAGGGTCGGGGCGAAGGTGGCTCGCGGCCGCAGCTTTACAGCGCTCCCCGCCCGGACCTGGCCCGTTATCCCGAAAACAAACACCCATTGTTCCGAAATACCGTTGTACCGACAATACACACTCTCCATGCACCGCTGTCTTAATGCACGGGCTAACCGGCACCCGGACCCGACCACGTAAAAGGGCCCACGATGCTCCGGGGGAAGAAAAAAAATAAAAATATAATTCACAGGCCAACAGGATGCTCCATGGTGTATTTTACTCCGCGCAAGGAGAGGCTCCATGCGTAAAGACAACTGCGCTGGTGTTTTTTACTCCGACACAACCTGCCAGGAGAGAGAGGGATTTTTTTTCTTCTAGCAGCTGTATATGTGACTGAAATCTGTTTATTTTACCGACTGACTGCCTGACTGATATGAAGGGATCCGAGGGAAGGGCTTTCAAAACGTCCGCAGACAGAGGACTTACAGTAAAATCAACGATGTTATGTTATTGAGTAATATTGAGTATAGCCCTCGCTCATATCACTGCTGCATGGAACGCTACATGATGCCAATCAAGAAGGATTGTTAGATTAAATATCCTACTGCAAGGTCCAAACAGTAGGTACACTGGGAAAGTGATGACATCATTCTGCATAATAAAGTAGCCATGTGCTTCTGTTTGTCTGAGAAACGATGGAAGATTCAGTGTGAACAATGGACAGATTGAGAAAGATGAATCTGATTTAGAGCACATTCATTTCATTCTAATTATTATTGTCAATGTTAGTTGAAATGATAGTTAACCTATAGTTTGTTAGCTTGTTTCACATTATAAAAAACACCAGCGCCATTGCGTCTTTAGGCATGGAGACTCGCGTTACGCGGAGTAAATACACCATGGAGCATGTTTTCTTTATTCTTGTTCTATAATTTCATAAATGCAACAAACTATAGTTTTTGTATATATAACTATATATAAAACTTTATAAGCTGTGTTATCAAATATGTTTTGCGGCTCCAGACAAATTTTATTTGGTGGAAGAGGGAGCAAAATGGCTCTTTGGTTAGTAAAGGTTGCCGACCCCTGCTCTAGATGTATATATAGTGTATATATTTATTATTGGAAATCAATTAACAACACAGAGCAATGACAAATATTGTCCAGAAACCCTCACAGGTACTGCATTTAGCATTAAACAATATGCTCAAATCATAACATAGCAAACTGCAGTCCAACAGGCAACAACAGCTGTCAGTGTGTCAGTGTGCTGACTTGACTATGACTTGCCCCAAACTGCATGTGATTATCATAAAGTGGACATGTGTGTAAAGGGGAGACTCGTGGGTACCCATAGAACCCATTTACATTCACATATCTGGAGGTCAGAGGTCAAGGGACCCCTTTGAAAATGGATATGCCAGTTACATGACCTGTCACCGGACAGCTTCTCAACCCTCCCTCAGGTTAATACCTTGTATTTCTCGTTGTGAGCGTGTGTGGTGACGTGCTCTTCTGCACAGATGGCGTCTCCATAAAACTGTTTACACAGCAGGCAGAAGAATCCTCTGACGGGCAGCAAGAACTCCGAACCTGCAGCAAAACACACGCAACACCTTTTTAAACACACAGGTGGCCGTAAAGTAAACTGCCAATCATGTTTACCTGGCGGACGTGTCCACTTCCTGTACCTGTCAGGACAGGAGAGGGTCAGAGAGGTGGCGTCACAGTATAGATATGTAAAGAATAAATGGTGTACAGAGCAGAGCTAGCTGCTCAGTGATACTACAGCAGACAGATGTTTTCATTTACAGCAGCCTTCACTGGAGGACGACACATGAAAAACTAATGAATAGACATCAGAGACGAGGACGGGAGTCTCCTCTGTGGTTCCATCAGAGTCTTTTTGTTTTCATTAAGAGACACAGAAACGGCAGCAGAGATCCACCTGGAAGCAGAAGACGGCTAACAACATTCACCGACATCATGGCGATAAAAAGCAGCGAGCTGATGACTGCTCGGGGAAATGACGGGTGTGCAGTGAGAGTACCTTTAGCGGGTTTCGTCAGCTTCTCTTCTGACTGCAGGTTCTTGTTGATTTTGGTGGGAGTGGACGCCCAGGGCCGGTCGTACGGGTCCAGAGTCTGTGGACAGAAAGACGCGGTTAAATGTGAAGGAACTCATGATGTGAATCCACTAAAGTTTGAATCATTTCATTCAAAAACTATTTCACATGTAAATAAAACATCTGGTGTCTGAATGATTCTTATCTGTTAGAAGAGTTATTAATGAAGGAGAGACATGAATTGAACAGCTGATTAACATTTCAACAGTAGCGTTCGTGGACAAAAATATAAAAACCAACCTTTCGATGCGTTTTGCTGTGCAAGTGCGTGAAATAATCAAACATGGAACCAGAGGTGACGTTACAGTTTTTGCACCAGTGGTTTCCAGCGTCATAGTATTCAAACGGCTCCGGGGGCGGGGTCGGGGGCGGAGCCTCGACGGGCGGCTTGTCCGGGGACGCTCTCGATGACGTTGCCGCCGCCGCCGCCACTGAGGTCGGCTAAGAAGACAAAGATGGAGGAGAGTCAACATGGCGGGTAAAAGTGGACACAGTCAGGATTCAGTCCAACTAAAACACTGAAAATGTAGAAGTGTCTTACCTTCACTGAGCTCCAGTCTCCAGGACGTTAGGCAACACGAGAATCCGCCAGTCGCTTTTATATCGACTATAATGTCTAACTCGCTTTAACGTTTGAGCTCGATTTATTATCAAGACCTCAGAAACTTCACAGTGTTCGTGGTAAACTTCCTGTCGTCATCACTGAGCTATCTATGTTCAACAAGATCAGACCGTCTTGTCTAGTTTCTCTGGACGTCTACCAGTGAACTTCTCTAATAACGTCCAGTTCTGCTCATCGATCACAGTTAAACTACCGTCAACACAACGCAACACTTCCTGCCCAGATGTTTCACATTAAAAGCCTGTCAGTGGCTCAAAGGGCTTGATCCCTCCCCTTTTCTGACAGGCTTTTAATGTGAAAAATCTATCACTGACTGTTGGAAATGAACATGATGCTGGATTTGCCAGGTGACACTTTATAGTTCAAACAATCAAATCAAACAAACTTTTTATTTCTCTATCTGCTGACTCCACACGCTGTCCGATTGTATGACGGGAAAAAAGAAATCGTAAAAACACACGGCGTCCTGCCAGACAGGAAGACGATGACAGTCAAATATAATAAAATAAAAGGCCGACTACCTGCCCAGTGCAGGTGAGTGAATGAAGATCTGTTATATTTAGCTTTTATCTGATATTTAGCTAAATATACAAATTATTTATGTTCAACATTCGCTTCTAATAAAAAAATAAATGAATGAATACAGTAATGAGCCCTAGCTATGATTCAATAGTATTTCCTGTTTTACCTCCTCTGCAGGTGTTTGTACCTTTATCGTGGAGGTGCAGACTTCCTGCCGTCTCTCAGGACTAATCTCCGCCTCACGTTTCTTCTTCTCTGGCGGCGGCGGTGGCTGTTCGTCCTCCTGGTCCTCGGCCGGTTTGACGGTCCTGCGGGGCCGGTCGGACGGGATCAGGCCGAGGATGAGCGCTATCTTTTCGATCTCGTTGCGTTTCTTTTCGGCGGCCTCGTGCTCTTTGCGCAGGTTGGAGATCTGAACCATGACCTCCTCCTGCAGGTGGCTGATCTCCTGCAGCAGAGGGTCTTTGTGGCCGCCCTTCTCCCGCCGCTTCTTCCTCAGCAGCTCGCCTGAAAAACACAGCAGACAGTTCACCTTCGTTTTTATGGTCAAACCAGGCGTCGACCTCCGGCTGTGAGCAGTGACGCCTTTAAAGCAGCCAGCAGGGGGCGACTCCTCTGGTTGTATAGAAGTCTATGAGAAAATGAGCCTACTTCTCTCTTGATTTATTACCTCAGTAAACATTGTAAACATGAGTTTATGGTCTCAATCACTAGTTTCAAGTCTTCTTCGTAAATTATGGTCCCATTTAGAGTCAGATAGACCAAAAAGCAGGGGATGCTTTAGGGCGGGGCTACCTTGTGATTGACAGGTCGCTACCACGGCGTTGTCCAGTCTGGGAGTTGTCCACGCTTTTGTCTTACAACTTTAACCCTTTCACAGTGTGTTTTCACTTCATCAGAGTTAATTATAACATTATTGGTCGCCTGAAAATGTCTTATTCAGCGTTCGGTTGTACGGCCAAAAACCTACATGGAGACGGCTAAAAACAAGACGGCGAAGGTACCAGCGTATCGCTCTCACCTCATGTTTACGTTGTGTCGTGTCGTTTCGTGGCGTCGGCGTGTGACCTCACCTTGTTGCTTCCTGAGTCTCTCCAGCTCCTTCATCAGATATTCTTTCTTCTTCATCCTGATCTCTCTCTCCTGCTTCAGCTTCTCTCTCTCCTCCAGAACCTGAACACATCACGACAACACCGTCAACACCTGTTTCTGCTGCGGCCACTGAACATGATGGATGAATGAATGGATGGATGGATGAATGAATGAATTAATGAATGGATGGATGAAGGGGACACCTTTTGTTTCTGGCTCTCGTTGTTCTGCTCCTCAGACACTTTCCTCTCATGGCTGCTGGCTTTTCCCTTCTCACCCTCCTGAACAAAAGTCTTCACCAAACCTGACGACCAAACAACAACATTTACATTAAATAACCAACAGCGATGAATCCGTCCTCCATCTTTAAAACCTTCTTCTCTGGCGTTACATTCAGTTAATCGTTGATTATTCACCTCATTTCATCCGATAGAAAACAAAACGTCCTATAAAATAATGATTTCAGGTTATAAACGGGGGAATATTCCTGTAATAATGGACCGACCTTTGACCCCAGGCTCAGGAGCCGGTTTGCTGTAGGGGTGTTTGTAGGGCAGAGTGGGGGGGAAGTCGTCGGGGCCGGTTTGGGGGGGCAGGGCCATGTTGGGGGGCGGGTACATGGGCGGCCACTGCTGGTGCATGTAGGGAAGGTAGTTTCCGTACTGGCTGTAACCTGGCGGGGGGAAGTTGGGGGGCATCATGCCGTGGACTTGTGAGGGGGGGTAGGGGGGTATGGGCACCCCGGGGTGAGGGGGGAGGATGTTGGGGTCGGGGGTTGTTGGCGGCGGCTCTTTGTCTGGCAGCGGCGCGGCGACGCTCTGCTCGTTGTTCGACTCTTTGAGAGATTTGGGCGGCGCCGAGTTCTTCCTGCGGCCGTCGTCGCTGCTCCAGCTGCCCCCCCGGTCGCCCCCCCGCCCGCGGCTGCGACTCCGGCTGCTGCTGCTGCTGCTGGAGCTGCCGCTGTGGCTCCGCCTCCCGCGACCGCGGCTGCCATCCGAGCTGCCGGAGGAGTACCGCCTGCGTGTGGGCGTCTTTGGAGGCGGCTTGTTTCCATGGAGACGCTCTTTGGTCCTGGCGGCCATCTTGCTGATCTCGCTCACGCCCAGGTCCAGGCCGATGGTCTTCAACAGGTCCTGGATCTTCTCGTACTCCTCCATCGCCTGACGCTCGCCCTCCTCCAGCGGCTCCGTCTCCGGCTGGAAGGAGGTGTTCGCCACCTGGACCGTGATGTTCTGGTCGGGGCTGATGGAGGACCGGCTCGCGTACCTCATGTCAACCTCCCCCATTGTGGGATGGGCCTGAAGATGAGGCGAGGCCCCCGGGGGGAGGCCGTACGCCTGAGCGATGGCGTGTTTCTGTGGGGGGTAGTCTCCG
The DNA here is from genome assembly GCA_916701645.2 of Sebastolobus alascanus. Classification (NCBI taxonomy): domain Eukaryota; kingdom Metazoa; phylum Chordata; class Actinopteri; order Perciformes; family Sebastidae; genus Sebastolobus; species Sebastolobus alascanus. The sequence goes on along the minus strand of CAKAOJ020000036.1, from coordinate 2,430,068 downwards.
TACAACGCCTCCTCCGTCAGGTCTCCGTACAGGTCCAGCCCCTGGTGGCCGACCGGCTCGGACGGCGTTGGAGGTTTGGGCTCCTCCGAGTCTCCGTACAGGAACTTCTCCTCGTCATCGATGTCATCCGCCTTCTCCGGTGCATTGGCCCCCGCCGGCCCCTCCAGCAGGTGGAGGATCTCAGTGATCTCGGCGTCGAGGCCGAGGCGGCGAGCCATCTGCGGGTCGGACCGCAGCTCTGACAGCATAGAGGCCACCATGTGAGGCTCCATGCCTCGAACGGCCTGCAGCAGCTGGTCGGCCACCCGCGACATGTTGGAGCCCTCTGGACCTCTGGGAGAGTCTGAGCTCTGGAACACACAGAAACACAGCAGAGTGACACCTCCGGACAAAGATCATCTCCTCCATCACACACACAATACAACTGCTTATCTTATATATACACATATATACTGTATATGTGTTGGGTTAGGGTGTTCAGGGGGTTCAGGGGGTTCAGGCGGTAGGTTGTTGGGTTAGGGGGTTAGGTTGTTGAGTTAGGGGGTTAGGAGGTCAGGGGGTTGGGTTGTTGGGTTAGGGGGTTGGGTTGTTGGGTTAGGGGGTTAGGTTGTTGGGTTAGGGGGTTAGGAGGTCAGGTGGTTGGGTTGTTGGGTTAGGGGGTTAGGAGGTCAGTTGGTTGGGTTGTTGACGTCCTACCCTGAGTGACGGCGAGTCCTCGGAGTCGGTGCGTTTCTTCAGGATGGACTTGGTGGGCAGACTCAGCATCTCCTCCAGCTCCTTCCTGCGCCGAGCCGTCTCCAGCTCTTTGAACTCTTTCCTGGATTTCTCTTCACTGTCGTCTCCGCTGCTGGAGCTGGAGCTGCTGCTGCTCCCACTGCGACTCCTCTGTCGGCTCTTACTGCGCCCGTGGCTCCGCCCTCTGGACCTGGACCTGGATCTGGACCTGGACCTGGACCTGCTGCGGGGGCGGCTCTTGCTCTGGCCCCGGCTCTTAGCCCGGCTCCGGTCCGGACTGCGGCTCTTGCTCCGTCCCCGGCCCCGGCTCTTGGTCCGGTTCCGGTCAGGACTGCGGCTCTGGCTGCGGGGCCGGCTCCTACCTCGACTCTTGGCCCGGTTACGGTCCGGACTGCGGCTCTGGCTGCGGGGCCGGCTCCGTCCCCGGCTCTTGGCCCGGCTCCGGTCTGGACTGCGACTTTTACTCCGGCTCCGGCCCCGGCTCTTGGCCCGGTTCCGGTCTGGACTGCGGCTCTGGCTGCGGGGCCGGCTCTTGCTCCTCACCTGGCTTTTGCTCCGTCCCTGACTCTTGGCCCGGCTCCGGTCCGGACTCCGGCTGCGAGGTCGGCTCCGGCCCCGGCTCCTACTCCGCTCGTACTCGGGTCGAGGAGGGTAGTCTCTGTGAGGAAACACCGGATGTAACTGGACTGAAGAGTCTAACATGGTTCTTTGAGCTCTAACAAACATGTTAAATGTTGTTTTGGTTCTATTGGTTCTGAAGTAAACCCGTTCTTTGGCCCGGTCGTCCCTCCTCTCACCTGGACATAAATGTCTTTAAAGACTAAACTTTGGGCCGCTGTTGTGGACATATTGTAGATTTCAGGTTGTAATATTTTAAGAAAAATGTTACAAGAAATATCACAAGAGTTTTCTTGTGAAATTATGGATTTATCTGCTTTTTCTTGTAAAATAGATTTGAAATATTATGACTTTTTTGTGTAAAATTGATTTTAAATATGACTTTTTCTTGTAAAATTGATTTTAAATATGACTTTTTCGTGTAAAATTGATTTTAAATATTATGACTTTTTCCTGTAAAATTGATTTTAAATATTATGACTTTTTCTTACAAAATTGATTTGAAATATTATGACTTTTCCTGTAAAATTTTGACCTAATTTCAGAACTATTTCTCACTATATCATGACTATTTTTTTTAAATCAAGTAATCCAACTTTAATCTACATTATTCACAAGAGCCCGCTTGTTTTTCTTTACCAGTGGCCCCGATACGCCACCATCATCTCTACTAACTAAATAAAAGTCAGCAGTAAAAACAAACATGTCATAAATACTAACAGGTGTTCAGATTTCTTTTTTCATGAGTACCTGTCATGATGGCGTGAAGGGGCGGAGCCAGATGGTCCGGTCAGCTCGTTGCCGACGGTGATGACCAGGTTGTGGTCGATGGGACCCGACCCGCGAGGTGACGGAGACCTCTGCAGCACACACAGAGATAGAAGAAGCACCTGGTTACCTGCTGCTCCATCCTCCATTCATCAATCAATAACCAGCATCTGATTCACTGCTTCTGAACTATTATTAACAGATTCATCAATAATACAATAAAATATAAATACATTAATAGTAAACCAAAACTATGTGCATGTCTGAGGATCCTGTCAGAGTTAAGTGAGAGAAAATATGTGTTTGAGTGAACTGACCCTTTAAAAATAGATGATCAGTCCATCATTCACACACTGACGAGCTCCATTCATAAATCAGCTAATTGAAGCTTTGAGACAATTAACGTTACTTTAATAATTTAGCTACTTTTGCTACTACTTTACATTAAAGCTGCAGTATGCGATATTGGCGCAAATATGATTTAAAAAAGTTATTTTTAGAAAACGGCCGCAATATCGTGACATTATTACATGAAACAGGTAACCTGAAAAAAATCCTGTTCCTCTGTGTCCTACTGTGTCCTCCGGTGCTCCTAACGGCATCTGAAGGATTTCACTTACCGGAGGAAAACAAGGTCCGCTGCCCAGCTGCCGTCTATGAGAGCCGGCTGTCAATCACTCGCGAACTCCGACCAAACGGTCAAACTAGGCAGCGCTGATCAAATATGAATCAATATTCTGTTACTGTAATGACTATTTCTATCCTCAGATGTTCTCAGAATCAACTTGTAGTTACTGTTTAGCTGTAAAATGAGAAAGTTTGTGACCCAGTCGCCATTGTAAAATCTGTTGAAGGAAGCCAAGTTCTGGTCACATGACCGGAGCACAGCCAATAGGAACGCTCTCTCTCTCTGAAATGACCTGTGATTGGTCAAAATCTGCCGTCATGGGCTAGATTTTTCTAAAGCCTGAAAAAAGAGACATGAGGAGGAGCAGAAGTCTAGTTTTCTCTCAGAACACTTGAATTACAATATGCTGAAAGGTTATTAAGGAATTTTTGCCAAATTATGCCAAAAAATTGTTGCATACTGCCACTTTAAAATGCATTACGGTGTCCTTGCTAGCTGACGTTAGTTGGTGTATTTTAGTGGAAATAACTAAGATTTAAATTACGCAGTTAAAGTTAAACATGTACGAATAAGAGTTGGTTGATATGTTTGATGGGAACATTGAAGATAATGTTTTATCTGCAGTGGAGAAGCAAGGCCTTGATAAATCTGCAGGTTTCTAAATGGAGTTTGGTGTTCAGGTGCTAATAAACACACTCCGCTACACAACGTTCTACATTCTACGTTCTACATTCTACATTCTACATTCTTTATGAATGATTAAGAACTGGTCCCCGGTCTGTTTGGACTCACGTCTCTCGGCGGACCTCCAGCCCAGTACTCCCCGCCTCGGTGGCCTCCTGCTCCGGGGGAAGGGTACCTCCTGCGCGGCGGGGAGCGGCGGTAGGAGTCCGGGTGCCCGTGGTCGTGGTAGCCCGGGTGGAACGGAGGCCTGGGCCGGCTCCGGTCGTCTCTGTAGCCCGGGGCCGGGTAAGGCCTCGGGGGCGGCAGACCTCGGCCTTCGAAAGGCGGCCGGTAGCCTCCTCTCGGCGGAGGCCGACCGCGGTACATCTCCTCCCGCAGAGATCCTCTGGCTTCCCGCGGTCAACCAGCTGACGACTCCAGCGTTTATTTAATGCACAATAGGAACTTCCGGACACTTTATTCAAAGTTTCAACTAATTATTAAGTTATTTCATAAAAAACACAGATTGTCTGCAGCTCGATCATCCTCCATGCAAACAAAAACCTCCAGACTCTTCTTCTACGGACAGAAATAAACAGACGTGAGTGAACGAGCTGCTGCCCCCTGCAGGAACCCCACGGTACTACTGCAGGAACTACATGGTACTGCAGTTACTACACTATACTACTTCAGGGACTACACTATACTACTGCAGGGACTACACGGTACTGCAGGGACTACACAGTACTGCAGGAACCCCACGGTACTGCAGGAACTACACTATACTACTGCAGGAACCCCACGGTACTACAGGCAGGAACCCTACGGTACTGCAGGGACTACATGGTACTGCAGGTAGATACAACACGGTACTGCGGGAACTACACGGTACTGCAGGAACTACACGGTACTACAGGTACAACACGGTACTACAGGTAGGTACAACACGGTACTACAGGTACAACACGGTACTACAGGTACAACACGGTACTACAGGTAGGTACAACATGGTACTACAGGTACAACACGGTACTACAGGTAGGTACAACACGGTACTACAGGTACAACACGGTACTATAGGTAGGTACAACACGGTACTACGGGTACAACACGGTACTACAGGTACAACACGGTACTACAGGTACTACACGGTACTACAGGTACAACACGGTACTACAGGTACTACACGGTACTACAGGTACAACACGGTACTACTGCAGGTAAAACACGGTACTACTGCAGGTACAACACGGTACTACTGCAGGTACAACACGGTACTACTGCAGGTACAACACGGTATTACTACAGGTACAATAAGGTACTACTGCCCCACACAAAAACCTCCAGTTTCTTCTTGTACGGACAGAAATAAGCAGACGGGAGTGATCGAGCTGCTGGCCCCTGCAGGACCAACTTAAATGTCCAAGACTCTATTCACAAAATATGAGATGGTTTGAACCTTTTAATGGAGAGATGGACACATGGAGAGGAAATAAAACGCAACATATCTGTTTTAAATTGAAATGAAACACCAGAAAATGGTATTTTAGAGAATGTTTATTGAATAAAAACAGTAATTTCAGTACATCAGAGAGTAGACACGTGTTTACTCTAACAGAAATACAATTCAGTAGTAACTTTTCCAGAGGTGGAAGAAGTACTCAGTTCTTCTGTAAAAATACTCAGTCACAAGTAAAAGTCCTGCATTCAAAACTCTACTAAATAAAAGTATACAAGTATTATCAACAAAATGTACTTTAATGTTATTATATATTTTAGAGCATGTTGATGTTGTTGCTGGTGGAGTTAATTTAAAGTATTTTACGAACTATACTGTTTAATCTACAACAATCATCATTATTGTTTCATATGTAAAATCAGCTGTGGTCATTACACCTCCAGATGTTGGCTGAGAGGAAGAAGAGATGTACCTGTTTTTATGTTGGTCAGGTGTTTCTACTAAAACCACCTGATCCACCAGAGTAATCTGAGTACATTTAATCAGGCTGATCAGCAGCAGCCCTGATTAACTACACTTCATCCATTCACATCTATTAATGCAAACTGTGTTCATCAGGTTGTGAGATCTCATAAAGACGACTTCTCTTGTAGAAAACAGTCCTCGCTGTGTTTGAATGATGAGCAGCACATTAATCTCTTTAACAGTCTCAGTAAAATGATAGAAAACATGTTTGACATGAACATGAACTTCCTCTTGGAGGACGATAAACTATATTTACATTGTTGTGAAAAAATCTGGACTGTACGACAGAGTATTAGGGCCACATTGAGGGGAAAAAAAATCTGAGATTTCGAGAATAAAGTCTTAACTTTACGAGAAATAAAGTAATTTCCTCCTCCACAAAAGAGTCAGTTTCCCCATCAGGTCCGTGAGGTTCTTTTTTCGGAATAAACACATTTTCTTGCACAATCTTTTCAAGGTCTTGATACTGATGATAATGTGGTGCTGATGTGCCAAAAGATGAAGTATTTGGTTATTTGTGAAACCTAAATAAAGTATAACTTCACAAGATGCTCCACGTTCCTCATTTTCACACCAGGCGGCACGCTGCTCTATTTCCCCTCTAAAATAACAAGTAAAATTACTACTTTATAATATTATGACTTTATTCTCATAATACTACGACTTTTTTCTCGTCACCAAATCCTACACACTAACACAAACCTGAGTTTGAGGAGTTTGTCCCCAGATGAGTCTTTTGATAAAGTGTTTTCTGTGGTAGAAGCGTAGATGGAACGCCATTTTCTCAACATTTATGTGAGCAAGTCCGAGATTGTGCCGGAGGTGTCCGATGTTTCGGAGGCGTTCAGTTCACCCGAGTCATCCTGAGCTTCACCTGGACGGGAACCTGCAGAGAAAACAAAAACTCACCTGGTCGGCTCCAACAGCTACAACTACTGCATGTAGTGCTGGGCGATAAAAATAATTTCATTGATTATTATAAATATTAAATCAGCTGGACAACTTCTTTGTTTTCTACAAGTGTTGTGAATGTTCTCCGTCAGCAGCCAGTCAACCGGAGGGTCAACGACACCAACCAATAAATCGTTCATGGTTCCAGTCCAGCTGACGATCTCGGTTTCATGTCTCTTTACTGTCGACTATCTAATAAAACACCAGACTACAGAGAAGACTGCAGGAAACAAGGAGAAAAAGTTTGGTATATTATATATATATATATTATAACAATTCTAGTGTTTACCTGGTGATGGTGGAGAAACTGGAGGTGCTTCACCTGAAAGAACACGCCGCCACCATAAGAAAAATGGTCAGGAACCAATTAACCCAACTTTTGTGCACTTTATTAATAACTTAAAACAATATAGCTTCATCTTACCTAATGTTAAAAACAAAAAAAGCCATTAAGTTATTAAATGAATATACAATATGAATGTATCTGTTTATACATCTGTTAGAGGTTAGTGTTCGCCGTGATGATGTTTAGTCGTCTCTTTTAGCCACTTGTTAGCAACCGCCTTTTTTAAGACAAGTAAAGGCTTCAAAATTCAACAAAAATCTCTTCAGCTTGTGTTAATCACAGACTTTATTTCAGACATCTAACTAAAAACCCATTGACTTCCAGACGAGGGAACGGGAAGTGATAAAGTGTTAACCGATTTCCCGGTTTTGGGACTCATTCCTGCAGCACTCTATTCGATCAAAAAGCAAAATGTGTTAATCTTGTTAATGATTATTACATTAAATTGTGCGTAAACACTATATTTAGTATGATAAGGGCACATTTGTTCTGATTGGTCAAAAGTCTTGAAATTTGGTACGAACACACTTTCATTAATAGTCAAAGTCACGATTTTTGAAAAATGAGGAAAATGCTATTGTGTTTATTAAATGTTTTCCATATGAACTATTTTCTTTACTCTGCATTTCTTTGATATTCAGCTTGTTATGAGTTCATAGATACCAAATACGTGATTGTGCACCTTGTAGTTTATGAGATACAGCTGTTTTCTGATCATACTACATCTAGTCTTTGGGCACATAATGGTACTTCTGTATTTTCCTACAATATAATCCCATCATGAACCCAAAGACTAGATATAGTTTGATGAGAAAAACTCTCTTTTCAGCCAAACGGTTTGACCGATTTTTAACATTTCTTCACATTTGTGCTGAGGCCCAGAGAACATTTCCACCAGAAGTTCAGCTGCAGGCACAAATGGGTTAATGTAACTCTGCCTATCAAACATATCTTGTACTGAATAACAATCGTTTTAAAGTCAACCTAAGCTTTTAAATTTACAATATGGTGGCACAATGATTAAAAACATAGTTTATCTTCACGATAAAGAAGCTTGAAATTTAAAAAAACTACACAAATAACAGTTTAATTTTCTCTTTTGAGAAGTCTGAAAAAGCCAAACATGAAATGTCTTGCGGCACAACACGAGCCCTATTTTAGTATTTACTTTTTTTTTTTTTTTTAAATTTAAATTAAAAAAAAAAAAAATTCTGATAATAGATGTTTTATAAATTGGCAGACTTTTTAAATTTTTTAGAAAAAAATGGATTTCACAGAAATATCAAAGTTTATCATGGAAAAAAAAAAAAAAAATGTATATATATATATGTAAACATCACCCAGCACTAAATAAAAGCATTAAAAAGATTTGAATAAATCACTCTTTATTCTCAACCAAAAAAACAAATACAAAGCAATATCATAAATGATCAAATGTTGATTATTAATAACACATTTTTATTTAAATCACAGTTCCTGCAGTAATAACTGTTTATCATTAACGTCTCCGCAAATTTGTTGTATAACGTTAACAACTCAATATAAGACACAACTTTACTGATTAACAAAATGTGTATTTTACCAGCACATCTTTTCTTAAAAATAATATCCATAACTGACCTTGTGTTCATTAAGAAGATGAAAAGAGGGAAACACAACAGCAGGTCAGTGGATATCGAATTTATTGTTTCAAGGCAGACAAACATGTTTTTCACATCCTTAAAATTCCTACATGTTAAGATAAAACTAGACTGGACACTTTATCGGCGGAGTTTTACCAGCTTCAATCAAGTCGTTGCAGTTATTGAGATTAACGCGACATGCCTAGCTATGATAAGAAATAAAAGAACGTAAAAGCAGAAAATAAGTGATTAACTTTCCTCTAGGTCAGCTCCATCTCCCACTTCTCCAGGAAATCCTGCAGGTTCAGATTGAAAATGTCGATGCCTTTGGGGGACAGATGGACGCCGTCGGCCCGATACAGACCCGTGTTTGTGCCGCACCTGATGTTGTCGTGGGTCAGCGAGGTGCCGCCCAGCTCTGCGATGATGTTTTGGATCCTGCGATTCACGGTGGTTCGGACCAGATCGACTTCGTGGTTGTCGGCCGAGTGACGCCACACCCTCCGAGAGAGGATGTTGGACCACACGAGGACGCACTGCGGGAAGATGCCTCTCATAGAGGTCAGGTCCTTCTTGACAGAGGCCAGCAGGTCGGTAGGGCTGTCGGTGCTCAGGTCGTTGCCGCCCAGGTGCATGATGAGGATGTCCGGGTTGGGCCAGGTGACCTTCAGCTGGTGGAGCTGGGGCAGGAGCTGGGACCACGTCATGCCCTGGATGCCCTTCCACCAGATGGTCACCTTGCTGGGGTCCATGCCAAGCTGCATACCTACCTCCGGAGACTTTGCCCGCGACTCCGCCCAGTACACCAGCGAATGACCGCAGATCCAAACGTTCTTGGGCTCGCCGGTGGATGGCACGCCTAGAAATTTTAACAGATTACATTTGTAAGTCGCAAAGCCTTAAAGATCTTTCGCACTAGTTGATCCCAAACTGTCCATCAGTCCTCAGGCTGGTTTCACAAAGATCTACTAGAATGGTCTGTAGACGTTGGCCAGTATTTGTTTTGCTCTCCGACTCATCTGATGCTGTTATCAGTGTAAATTAACAGCTGAACAGAGATTAAAAATGAACCACTGTGGGCAAAATCCAGTTGATCTCTGTGAAACCAGCCACACAACTCCCAATATTTACCAATAAGTCTGAACAAAATCAACCTGTTGGTAGCGGTTTCTATCATATAACTTTATGCTGTATTAACGTTGTCGTACGCTATCGGTTAAAGCTTTCTAGCTCACCCTATCAATCATTTAATTGACTAAATTCATAATTACTGCGTCGGGAAAGTTCAATACATTTTACAGTTTAACTGTTTTGGATGTAGTGATAACTTACTGATCACAAAAAAAAACATTTGTGTTAAATATATCTTTGTATTTAAGAACTTGAAAGCACCATGTTAAATTTTGTGATTTAAGTGATGTAATTTAATACAATTACATGCTGGTTTTTAAAACATTCTCAGCCTTAACAAATAGTGCAATTAAAAAAATCAAAATGATCACCTACCTTCACCGTCAAGACAAAAAATAGTGCCATTCTGCAGTGTACAACTTTTCTGTTTCATTTCAAAACCTTCGGAGTTACAAAACTGCATTTATGATACAATACTAAACATCATAACTCTGGATGAATTTTAGCTGTGTATTTATATCATCTCCCTAGCTATCTGATGACTTCATGTACATACCCCAAGTGTAAAAGCTGGCTGTAAATCCTGATATTTAATATTTCACAAAAAATAATTTCATTCTTTCCAAACTTTTCTTCTACTCTGCGTCGAGTTTCTTATGGTCTGAAGTTCATTGAGTCCAGTATTTCATTTAGAGAAAAGAAATGGAATTGAATCTCAAATAAAAGCTGGATTTATGCCATTACACTTAAGTTCAAGTAAAAACAGTCCAACAAAAGCTGGAATATGACAAGAAGCCCATCTATTGTCTCGTAGATTTAGAAATGATAATGTGGCTGTGAGTTGGGGAGGCTGGTGGAAGGACTGATGGGTGAAAAGTCTATAAAATGGCTCATCCATCGGTAACTTTTTAAAAATCGTCTTACATCTTTATTAGGGCTGTCAAAGTTAACGCAATAATAACGCATTATCGCAAACTTGTGAGTTTTTAGGTTGTAGCGGCTCAGTTTTAAAGCTAGAGTGAAGACACTGGTATCATATGAAACAAGAAAACCCAACGATTCCATTGGTAACCATGTCATACTAGCTTGTTATGAAGGAGGATAAATAACGCTCCAAACGTACGCTACATTTTGGCGAGGAAAAACTGTCATGGCCATTTTCAAAGGGGTCCCTTGACCTCGGACCTCAAGATATGTGAATGTAAATGGGTTCTATGGGTACCCACGAGTCTCCGCTTTACAGACATGCCCACTTTATGATGAATCACATGCAGTTTGGGGAAAGTTATAGTCAAGTCAGCACACTGACAGCTGTTGTTGTCTGTTGGGCTGCAGTTTGCCATGTTATGATTTGAGTATGTTTTTTATGCTAAATGCAGTACTATATCTGTCATTGTTTTGTGATGTTAAGTGATTTCCAATAATAAATATATACATAAATTTGCATAAAGCAGCTTATTTGTCCACTCCCATGTTGATAAGAGTATTAAATACTTGATAAATCCTCCTTTAAGGTACATTTAGAACAGATAAAAAAATGTGTGATTAATTTGCGATCAACTATTTTAATCGATTGACAGCCCTAATCGTTATAGGTCATTTATCGTTTTCCATTTCTGTTCCCTGACTCCATACTGGACCTCATCATCTCAACTTCAGTCTAAACAACACTGATCTAAACTGGTAGTCTGGTCTGTCCGTCCTGTGACGGTGAATGTTGTTACCTGAGCAGCACATTTAAAAGCAAAGATGAGAGTCGCTGTGTGATGATCGCAGTGGATTTAAATAAGTGAGAGGAGTGACGGACGGCCTACTGTCGCACAAGTGTTCAAACACCGACTGACACACGACAGTCAGTGTGCTGATTCACAGACTGAAACAAAACAAACAATTGACCATAAACATAATCTGGATAACAGTCGTTGAGACGGAAATACCTCTAAAACCTGTTAGCGTCATATACTGAATTATATTACATCTAAACATGCTATGAGCGGGAACAATGACCTTACATAGAACCTCAGTAAAGTGTTGTGAATCTTTGCTAATCTGAGTCCTGATATCACGGACGTAACTCGAAGCAAACATCGATAACGAACCGCTAAAGATAACGATATCTGACTGGCGACCTCCAAACAATGCTTGATGATCTCTATGTTAGCTCTTTGAGCTAACACTAGTTTAAAGTCCACAATTTAGAGGGTCCCATTCACTGGTATTAAAGCTTATAAAAAAGTGCACAAATTTAGCCGCTGCACGCTGCTACATACTTCTTAAAAATGATGGGTAACAGTAATCACCATGATATTCTACAGTGGCGTCACAGTCATTGATGTTAGGTATAGAGTTACTTACCATATTGATGACCGACTACCAGTAAGTCCAAAGCTAACGATATCCAACTGAGCCCTAAATGATGTTAAATGCTCTCTACATTAGCTTCCTGAGCTAACGTAGATAGTTTCACATACTGAAAGGAAAAGGGAGTTTGTGAGCTTCAATACTAATGTGATACACTAGCTGATTAAAAAGTCAACAAATTTAGCTTGGACAAGATGCTGCGTAATATTACTCAAACCACATTCTTAACAACTATCATGGATTATAATGCAATGAAATAAATTACCATGACATTATACACATGACCCCTATGGTAGAAGCTCTCTACGTTAGCTTCCTGAGCTAACGTTAGCTTCAGACTGTTAGGAAAAGCTAGGTCATGGCTCAGAATGCAAAACGTTCCCAATTCACAGTTATTAGAAGGTAATTTAGGTTGATATGTACGTGATATGTTTGGGCTAAACTTTAAAACAATTACAAATTTAGCTTGGACACAATACGTAACATTACTTAACATATTCTTAATAATAACCGTATCATTCTCAAGAAGCATTTACTGCTTGCAGATATAAAGTTGACCATTTACTGAAGTTAATGATAGCTGACTGACGAGCCCTACATGATGGTGGAAGCTCTCGACGTTAGCTTCCTGAGCTAACGCTAAAGAACAAGCTACTTCAACAGCTATAGCCGATATAATCTGCCGGATAACAATGACAAACCAGTCTGTAGTTGTGAAATGATGGATGCTTACCTCGGTGACTCAGTCATGACTCAACATTAACTCGGCGACTCTAACCTGGCCTTGAATAAATCAACTGAAGGGCTGGAACTGGACCTGGACTCAAGGTTTGGTGATAGGACTACAACTCTGCTTGCAAATAAACAATGAAGTAAAAGCATATCCTTAAATGAAATAATAAACGAGTACAATACTAACTTCCTTCACTGTAAATGAATTAGGGAGGCTTTACTTTGCGTGGTCTTCTGGATCTTCTGTTAAAACGTCACTTTTGTGGATATCCGGAAATCGCAGCTAAACTCCACTCAGGTTTACGCAAACTTGACTTACCCTTCACAGCTTTACTATGACCTGCCTCAAAGACTTACCACAGTCAAAAATGCAATGTATTGGATATGTCACACAAAATTCAGGAGATAATAAAAGATGAAACATCTAGAAAATGTGACTTACTCGCAATAAACAACCCACATTAACTCATAATAGAACCAGAAGACGAGCTGTTCTCAAAGCTTCGGTTATATCAGGACGAGTCAGGCCTTGATGGAGAAAGTAAAACACTCGTAAGGCTTTCATGAACATGGCTTGCATTTCCATTTAGTAGATGGACCAGAGTTACTGAATGACATGTTAGAAATATTTGTATTAGTTTTCTCTTTAAAAGGGAAACATTTTTTTGTCATTTCACTGGAATTAAAGTTGAATATCCAACTCGTTCTCACTCCCAACTCGTCAGCGCCTCTTGGCATCGGATATGGACGTACGGAGGCGCCCTTTAGCAACTGTATTTATATAATACATGTAAATCCGCCCGCAGCGTTATTCAACGGTTGAAGCAACTGACGTAGTATAAATAGCATGACAGTCCGTTCAGGGCGGGAGAGAGGGGAGCATGGGTCAAACAAACAAGACTTTCAACCAGGAGACCGCTGTTCATTGGTATCGTCAGTCCCGTGAGTCGTTGGTATTGTCAATCCCGTGAGTTGTTGGTATTTTCAGTCCCGTGAGACGTTGGTATCGTTAGTCCCGTGAGTCGTTGGTATCGTCAGTTCCATGTGTCAATTGAATCGTTGGTATCGTCAATCCCGTCAGTCACGTAAGTTGCTAGTCACGTGAGTCGTTAGTCAGTGAAGTTAACGTCAACCACAACCGTTTACACTATGCATATATTGAGCGTATATTGACACGCTGTCCCCGGTCCGTCCAAGAGTAACGCATGAGGGGTACCCCGTGCGTCGGTCTCCAATGCGGAGAGGCTCTGACCAGGCTGTGACGAGTTGGGAGTGATAACGGGTTGGAATTTCACAGCTGTATGAAATTCTTAGAAAACAAATGATTTATGAAAACTCACGACAAAAACCTGTAATTACACTCCGAACTTTCTCTCTTAGAATGGCCCCTACATTCACTCCTAACAATACAACCCTAGATGTTAACATCTAGGCGACTCTGACTAGATTGTGTCCTGGACTATTTAAGCCATGTCTGTAAAAGCCGTCTAAACCTAAAAGGCCTACTGTGTCCTGGACCAGATCCTCGTGCTGCACAAAACATGATCCACATGACGTCTAAAGTATTGGTTGAGTGCATTTCATGTCTTTGTTGTAGCAGATGTCAGCTACATAACTAGCTGAAATGAGAGAGCCACTAACCAATCTCAAGTGGGAGTGAGTAGTACTACCAAAGTACTACATACTTTATCTTTATCTTGGCCTTCCTCCTACAGTTCTAGGTTTATTCAAACAGCAGCATGTAGTTAAAGGCTTTACTGTCAATGAACATCAGATCAAATCCAAGCTTAGCGATGGCGTTTTAAACTAGCTGTGCTGTGTTGTGTTGTGTTTACACTCAGTGGTCACTGTTTGAGTACAACTTCTTAGTGTCGGGTACTGTGCTGAGATTTTTTTTTGATGGAACGTAATATTTGAGCGTTTGAACGTCCTTTAGCATCTCTCTCTGTAGTCGTAATTAAAGTATCCTCTGGAGCTATAGCTATAGAGTTTAAAGGGCCTGACACACCAAGCCGCCAGTCGGCCGTCGGACAGTTTGGGGCCGTTGGTGAGCGTCGGTCGGCCTAGTTTTTGCGCCGTGTCCCGCACTGTCTTCTGGTTTCCTTTTTTAATGATGAATACAGACTACCGCCTCCTCCATGTGTGGAGAGTTATTTCCTCTCACGCAGCCGTCGGCTGTAGTCTTTGCGGTGTCTTCGGGTGCAACATGTCGAGCAAAACAAAAGCGACGTGAGGCGACGCAACAGTCAGCCTTCATCGCCGCTAGTTTTCTAATGTTGGTTTGGTGTGTCTGGGCCTTTTGACCGCTGTCATGAAGCAGGACTGAAGGTATTTTGCTCTTGCATCCATCCAAATATATTCTAGACCTTGTAGTTTGGACAGTCCCAATGTAGTACCAGCTTTGCCACTGCAGACCAGGAAGATGTCTGTAGAAGTGGGAAGATGTACCCACTGACCACTGAGTGTACCAGTATCTAAGCTGTAAACGGTATACCCAAACCTAGAAAAACTACCTTGCTTGACAGTACCACTGTATCTACATGTCTAGCTAACTACTAGGGCTGGGTATCGCACCTCAAACATGTTTTGGTACTGAACATAGTGGGTCTGTAGTATCAAGTACTGAAAAGGTACCCAAGTTGGTACTTATACTTTAATCAAGTAAAGTATCAAAGTATATACAGTGTTGGTATCAGTACTGGTATTTAGAAATTTCAAACAATACTTAACCTTACTAAAAACATGCCTGTATTAACCTCTCATAAACTCATCTGACTATATTATTATGCTTTCTGGACTCCTGGTTAATTAAACTAGATACCAACGGTGTCACCATATGAAGAGGAAAAAGATGTTACTTTGTGGAGTTGAGATGGAAGTTGCCTTCTTTTCTTTCTTCTTTTCTGGGACGAACCATTAGGCTCGGCTAACGGTTGTGGCAGAAGAACGACGTTGTAGCTCTGCAATGCACTTAGGACGTCTAGGTAACCTTAAGGACGGGTTTAAGGCTCCGTGTCAAGGTGTTGAGGTATCTTAAGACGTCTAGGTAACCTTAAGGACGGGTTTAAGGCTCCGAGTCAAGGTGTGATGGTATCTTAAGACGTCTCGGTAACCTTAAGGATGGGTTTAAGGCTCTGTGTCAAGTCGTAGCGGTATCTATGTACAGAGGCTCTGTCACTACGTCAGAAGTTCTAACACAGGATATAGTAGAACATTTGATATAAAGCCATTTCCAGGAAAAACCTTCTTGCAGTGATCATCGAGCTCTATCACAAAATGAAAAAAGACATACCGTGATGATGCGTAACACATTCGTGTAGCGTTGTGGTGGAGCTACGATGACTGAATGAAATCCTACGCTGAAATCTAAATTACTTCCTACTTTGTGGGAATCTACAGTGAGACCACAAGACCACCTCGACTGAAACATAAACTGCACTAGACTGGTCTCTACCAGAGGGTCTAATAGGGCTAATCAAGCCTTGCTAATCATATGTATACTTTAGTTAGATCCAGACAAAACTGAGTGATACTTCCATCATGTTAACATTTCTACCATATCTCTTGAGGCGTGGTTAATGCCTGGCTAACTGTCTGAGAGAAAGAAATCTATTGTAACCTGCTCTAGTCTAGTAACAAGGTGTTTATCTTTCGTCTTTAGCACTAACAGTAACATAAATGACATGCAGCTGTTAACTTGAAAATGTATTTATGTCTTTGAAGAACGAGCACGCGGAGAACATAACCTTATGCTTAACTCAAATCCCTGTAATTCAAACGTTACTAGTTAACTTTAGTGTATGTAATTGAAGAAGATGTGATACCTGGGAAGATCCATTTGGCATCCTTGCACTCTTCCATCTTTGCACTCCGTTTCTTGTTGATTAGCCAATCCTTGTAGTGCTGCTCCCTCTTTTCCAAAACCCTCTGGTTATACAAATCCAGCTGCAACACAAACAAAGATTTATGCTATGCACCATTTCAAAGGTTTCTACTTTACTAAGTGTGCCATCGGTCTAGATAACCTGGAAATATTAGGGATGGGTACTGAAACCCGGTATTAAATGGGCACCGGTGCTAAATTATTAAAGACCGGAATATTGAGAAGTTCCGACATTATCGGTTCCTTTATCGGTACTTTATAACTTGTTTACACAAGCGCATCGTGCAAGCTTGGCTACTACCAAATTGTTACAAACTAAGATAAAACAAAACAGTCTGTATGTCGTCTAACTGTTTAGCTTAGTTTGCCACATATCTTAAATTCTGAAGAACCTAACCAATAAGGAGTATTGAAAACAGTAGTACTATCAATAAAATCCTAATGATACCCATCCCTACTCAGAGCTGTCAATCATGATGTCCCACCCCCTTTTTATAGCATCAATAACTAATTAAAAACTGGTCAATAACACATCCAGGGTCCGTTTTGATAGTTTGTTTTTAGTTGGATTAAAACGTAGATGGCTAAACTACAGGCCGACGCCACACGTGGAGATTATCAGATAGCGGTGTTATTTTAACCGACTCTCAGAGTTTCAGCAGTCTGGTTGAATTTTGCGTATTCTAGCCCTGCTGTAAGTTATTTGTTTGTATAACTGATGACTGTAAATGTAGATTGTATGGACCCAGTAGTAGAGGGGAAATGCTGCCCTCTATTTGTTTGGAGCAGCATTCTCCAAAGACAAAGAATAATGCGATAATCTCGTAGGATCTGTACTTCAGTAGACAAAAAGAACCCCTTGCAATTTGCTTTAAAAACCATACCCTTCTTAACGGTGCAATAAAACTCTTCCCAACGAATGCTCTTACTTTTACTTATTGAGTACAACTAACAGTACTTTCACTTTAGTAAAAGGTTTCAATACAGTAGTACCACTGCTGATCATACCTTCTCCTTCTGCTTGGTCTTTATTTCATCATACGGCTCGGGTGAAATCTGAGGAATGGATGCTGATGGAGTGGGTAAACTGAACTGGACTGATTTGACCGGTTTGTTTGGCACAGCCAGAGATTTCACCGTCTCTATGACCTTCAGGCACCTAAACACGGTCGTAGAGATGGTTGATTGGCTATTGTTTGCAGGACTCGATGTTGCCAGTGTTGATGATGGTGGTGATACTGCGGCAGTGGTTGAAGGCTGAAAAGGACTGGAGGAGTTAAGGGGTGGAGCTGCAGGAGGCTGGCCAATTAAAGGAAAGACTGCATGACTGCAGGGTGGAACGAAAGGAGGTGTTTCGGGAGGGCGATGGGGTGGAGGTCCAGGAGGAGGTCCTGGAGGAGGCTGTCCAGGACGCCGTGGAGGAGGTCCAGGGGGAGGTCCTGGAGGAAGTCCAAATCTCTGGGGTGGTTGACCAGTTGCAGGAGCTGGAGTGCCAATGCTGTGGGTTGTGGAGCTCTGTTCTGTGAGAATCTGGGTAGTGACTCCAAGGGGCCAGTTGATTGGTAGGGGTGGATGTTGGTAGTGGGAAGGCGGAGGCCCGGCAGGAGGTTTTGGAGGAGGAGTGGTTGAGGGTGTGCTCCCCATTGTCTTGGTAAGACACTGCAGCTGTTGCGCCTTGTTTAGTGCCTCCAACTCCTGCTGGTCCAGGAATCCTTCATACTCCGAGACAGCTTTAGATTTGCTGAATGGCTCCAGACTGGAAGACCTGGCAGGTGAGGGGGAATGGATGTGATCCGAGTCAATGGAACCGGTTCTACTTGTTTGCAGTTCTTCTCTTGGTGATGTCAAAATCTCTCTTTCTGTGGATGAGGACTTGGGGCTGTAGATTTTCTCTTGGGCTCGGCTCGCCAGTTTGGACATATCTCCTGTACTCAGCTTCAGGCCGATCGTACGGAGTAGACTTTGGATCTTGTCGTAGGGTTCTGTCTTAATTTTTGGTTCCTCATTTGTTCTCTCTACTGAGGACCTTTTAGGGATTAGTGGGGTATTTTTCTCTTCTAGAGCTAGACTGCTGCTGGGTTGCTCTTGAGCCAATCCCACAATACGAGAGAAACCCCCGCCATCTTGAAGCGCCCGCTCATGAGGGAGAAGGTCATCATTCACATAAACCGGTTCTGATTTCTTTTCAGCATCCACCTTTTTGTTAAGCATGTCAAGGAAGCGATCGAGGGGTGGTTTCACCGCTGGAGGTGCCTGGCGTGGTGTTGTGTTCTTCAGTGTCGGAGACGGGCTTCTAGGAGGCGGTTCTGTGGGAGAAGGAGGTCTTAAAGGGGGTTGGGAAGATGAAGTGGCAGCAGGATTCATCAAGGGAGGTTGGCTGGAGGCAACAGGAAGTTGGCCGGACTGAGAAGAAGGTGAGGGACCATGAGGATCTGGAGACTGTCTCTGTTTGACGGGGCGATACGGATCATTGTATGGTCTGTCCGCATATGCTGGGTCATGGTAGCGATCGTCATATGGTTCATCATAAACATCGTAGCGATCAGTGTAACGCTGGCTGGCAGACGGAGGGCCACCATAGGAAGGTTCACCATAGGGATGACTTTCATAAGGGCGATCACTGTAGGAACGCTCACCATAAGGGCGATCAGTGTAGGAACGACTGGCGAACGGATCACCGGCGCGGTCACCGTACCGCCGATCTTGGTAAGGACTGTATGGCCGGTCATAATAAGGATCGTCATAGGGCCGGTGGAGGTACTCTGGTCCCTCTGGTCGTTTCTTCAGGATGGACCGGACTGGTTTGTATTCAGTGAGTGGGACGGCGATCCGGCCGTGGTCGTAGTCTATGCAGGTCCTCTGTCCAGGGTCCACCAGCGACTTTTTGTAGGCAATCATGTCGTTCAGCTCCTCCAGCTCCCGCTTCTTCCTCGCCAGCTCGTCATCCACGACTACGCCACGCCTGGGAGGAGGGCTTAACTCCCTCCTCCTCTTGTGACATTCTTCGTGCTCTCTGCTGATTTTGATCCTCTTCTTCATGGCCAACTCCTTGCTTCTCTCCCTGCTCCTGCTGCGACTCCTGCTGGAGCTCTTGCTTCGGCTGCGACTCCTGCTATGGCTCTTCGCGTGCCTCTTGGTGGGCCTGTTTGACCTCTCTCGGCTTCGGCTTCGTCTGTACCTGCTGCTTTTACGGTCGCGGTCAGGGCTGGGGCTGCGTCTCTTTTTGCCGACACGTCCAAACTGGTCTCTGGGCGGACTCTTGCTCCGACTTTTACTTCTACTCCTGGCCCTACTCCTACTCGGACTCCTGCTCCTACTTCTGCTCCTGCCATGTCTACGCCGAGAGGCACCATAACCCCTTCTGGTCTTGATGTCCTGCGTTCTAAGATTTTTCACCACCGCCTTCAGTTTGTCTGCCTCTGGTTTTTCATTCCTGAAATGTCAGAGGTAAGTTGTTACAGACACGTAACATGACTCAATACAGCAACACAAACTACACTACTCATTTTATTTAGTATTTATCCAGCAAGAGAAGATTATTTTTTAATGCCAGAATCAATATATTTGCTTCATCTGAGTCTATGTGGAGGTAGAAGGAAGTTACCGCTTTTATTGTTGTAGTCTGAGTAACGTGAAGTCATATCCGTTCTGTATCCGTCAACCAAAACAAACCGCAGTAGTAGAAAACGGCGGAGGGTCCGCGTGGATACGACTTGCACCCTCACATGTTAAATCCAAAGTGGTAAACACTACACATCCAGTAAAGGATGGAAACTCTTTGGGTTTCACACACTGCAGGAAAAGCAGAGCTATACATCACGGCTAAAGCTGCATGCTAACTCTGTCACGGACAGGAAACGTTATCGTATCGCGGTAACGTGGCGGTCAAGCCGGCCGTCGCTCTCATCTCCGTGGTCAAATGGGCCGAAGCTACAACTGTAGAGCACCAATATACTGACATTTATGTTAAATGCATTCAAACGGCCCCGATGGAGCTGACCATGGATGTATAAAGAGAACGGAGCTGACGGGAGAGCTAGAGACGACCTTGGAGAAGTTAGAGGAAGTATACACACAAGACTATGTCCGGTCTTCAAAATAAGGTGTTAACAAAGGGAACTCTATATACAATATACATATATGGAAATAATATTGAATGGATTATATTCACCAGAAGTATCAAATATTACATGTCCCTTATAAATTAAGAAGAAAATACCACTAATTTGTGAGGGAAATGTCTTTATTCTTTGATTTGTGGGTTGCTGGAAAAAATGTAAATAATTCCTGACAATGACTGATATATTTGACTTCAGGACATCTCTGACTACATACATGCTGAAAATCAAACATTTTTCCTGGATTAATTTAGAGATTTTCGAAGTCCCTAGAAGTGTATGATTCAACTTTTTCCCATGGTCTAATGTTAAAGTTAACAAAAATCGTGATATCGAATCGCAATACTTAAAAATCACAATACATATAGAATCGGCACCCAAGTATCGTGATAGTATTGAATCAGGAGATAGGTGAATCGTCCTAATAAACACATTTAAATAGGTGATTTGAATCATATAAGGAAAAGAACTATCTGGAAACCTAAGACCATCCTTATCTTTAAATGGCATTCTTTTCTGCACACACATAAACATAAATAAAAATAATCATTACTCACTCAGAGTCTTCTGAAGTTTTACCCAGCTTGATGGTCATCTACCAACGATACACATATTAGACAAAGTTAGAAAAACAATGACCTCTGCCAACATCTTGTTACAAAAATGCTTTATCATTTGTTAAATGCACACAACTGGAAATGGAAACTGGTAAATTAATGTAGGTCATAATAACACTATAAAAACAATATACAGCTTTGCATTAGACCCTAAAATCTCTGTAATATGTATTATCCCTTACTGAAATTAAGTCCAAGTTGTGTTTGTGTCGTACAAATATTTAGCACATGAATAGCAACATGCAGGAAGAACAGACTACAGCTTTTATATTGTTAAAAAGTTAACAAAAGTGCTTTTAAATCTACACATTTGTTGAGTCCAGATAGACTGTATTAAAATCAAAAACAGAAGAGTTATCTCTTCATTCCTTCTCACATGGTAACTGTATAAATATGAAACGTATCCTTCTCACCTTTCCTTTACTCGCCCCGACACCGCCCAACTTCCTAACGGGGAGGAAAACGCTCTCTGTGAAACGTCTTATCCTGATGGCCTGGTTTCCCCCCTCCGCCGTTTCATGCTTGGAGAAACAACAACAATAATAGACACGTTTTTACACAGAAGATGTAATGAGGATGTTAAAGATGGGTGAAGAGGAGGATAACAGAGGGTGGTGATGAAGTGGAGGACTCACGGGGACGACGCTGAACTCGACCTTCTCGTTGAGCTCCAGCCTCTTCTTCTCGATGACCTCCGACATGTGGAAGTAAAGCTGAGGGTTCTGAGCACACTTGATGAGTCCGGAGGCGTGGGAGAACTCGATCACGATGCCCTGGAGACAAGAACACATCAGGGTTCAGATCCACATCCAGACCGGGTCTGAGTTCAAGGTCTGGCTCTCTGGCTGATAGTTAGTTCAGAGCCTTACGTGTCGGCGCTGTTCGATGGACTCTTCGAAGGAGTCAGGGAGGATCTCCACGAAGGTGGCCCGCTCCTCTTTGGTCTCCTGATGGGTGGCGATGTTGAAACGCACCTTCACGGGTCAGACAGACACAAACGGGTCATCTCAGGTCAGTGTTGTTACCATAACAAAATTATGACTTTGATACGATACCCTGCCTAAATATCTGGATGCCAATACTGTTCTGCTGATAGAGACACCAGCTCAGAGTGGGACTGTGGTTCATGACCTGCTTTAATCTTCACTTGTTGACTCCATCCTTCTGGTTATCACTAGTTTAGTTTTTGACCGCTTGCTTCACCAGCAGTTAAGTTATAACTTCCTGCTCCAGCGGGATCCCACGCACACACGGCCGCGCGGTCGCACATCAACTCACGACTCATATTAAAACACCGTCATTCATTCAAGTATCGGTACTAATAAAACAGGGTATCGCGATACCTTTTTAGGATCGGTATACCGTGCAACAGTAGTGCAGTGACATTAATAAAGCGGTCTATTATCCTGTAACAGCTCACCTGGTCTCAGGTAACCTTGGTCTCACCTTGTCTCCGTCCAGCATGGTGGCGGTGCTCAGCAGGTCGTTGGGACCGAAGGTAAGCTGCTTCTGTTCACCGTCGATGGTCATCACCAGTCGACCCATCTCTGGGTCCGGTTTCTCTGCTGCTCCACCTCCAGCCTCCACCGACTGCTTCTTCTTCACCTCCTCCTTCTTCTTCTTTCCCTCCTCTCCTTCAGGTTTTCCTTCCCCCTCTTCCTTCTCATCTTCATCCATATTCTCCACTTTAATTTTCACCTGTAGGAAAATAAGATATTTAATTTATGGCGACATAAATGGAATGTGACAAACTGCAGAGCTCTTCCAGGATGTTCCAGGAAAGTATCACCTGTCCGGGGTGCATCTGTCCAGCTCCTGGCTCCTCCTTGTTCTCCTCCGGCTCCTTCTTGATCTCCTTACGTGGATATTTGGAGATGGCTCTGAGGACGGTGCCTTGGAATCGCTCCTTGCTGATGTCGTCCAGCGTGTTGGGGCTTCTGATGTGGAAGCCGAGCGGCGTCCACTGACAGGACGACAGGAAGACGGCGAGCAGTCAGAAACGCGTCAATAACAGATGATCACTGGTTTCATGTGAGTCAGGAGGAGTTCAGGACAAATTTTAAGAGACAGTTGCATGAAATCAGTTCTTAAACTACTTCACCGTTAATAGAGAGTTGAAGTACCGCCCCTTCCTGTGACCACCATGGGACCGCATTTCGGAAAGAATATGAACGGTAGTCAACGGAGTGAGACAAATATTTATTTGATCCTGTTTGAATTGCTCCGTGAATCCCACAGATGATGTTTGTACTTCGTACGTCGCCCTGAAGGGGTTTATTTCACAATGACCCGCTCGCTGTTTGACACAAAAACGGTCCAACAGAGTCCGACATCAGAACTGCGCCCATAGCAACGGTCTGTTATAAAGAAATAACAGACCGTAGAACGCCGTGAATCAGAATCCAGTATTCAACAAAGCCGTGTAATAAAAACATAAAATCTAAATAGCGAATCTGTGAAATCACTTCATCCGTTTCTTACTTTGCATTTGGCTGCCGCCAGCGCCGCCGCCACCTCCTCCCTTTTCTTCCTCTCCACCTCTCTCCGTAGCTCCTCCAGCTCCTCCTCCCTCCTCTTCCTCTCCTCCTCGGCTTGTTTCCTCCTCTCCTCCTCCTCCCTCCTCTTCCTCTTCTCCTCCTCCTCCCGTTTTTTCTGCTCCTCCAGGATTTGGTCCTCCACCCTCTTCGTCCTCATCAGCCTGATGGCTCTCTTCTCTGAGTTCACCTGCAGAAAAAGAGCAGAGGTTAACGTCGGGTCACTTCCTGTCGCCTGGCGTCCGGCGGGTGTGCGTCACACTCACTATGGCCACCGTGAACTCCACCTCCTTGTGGATGTCTTTTGTGTTGAACTTGGTTTCGCTGAAGTTCTCACAGATGTCGAAAGGAAGCTCGGCGTGCTCCTCCGAGTTAACGATTCCTTCTTCAGGACCCAGGAAGGTGATGACGCCCTGAAACACAGAGGGAGGAGAGCGAAGCCTCAGAGGTCAGAGGTCAGGTTCAGGTAGATAGATTTAACCAGAGACGAGGCGACAGCGGCGAGTTACCAGCTCTCTCTTCTCTCTGGTGTAGCTGAAGGTGAAGGGGATCTTGGGTTTGATGTTGGCTGCTCTCCTCTTCCTCGTCGCCACGTCCACCAGCAGGTTGATCAACACGTGGTCGTTCTTCAGCAGCGTCACGCCGCAGTCGCGGTGGTCGAAGGTCACGTTGGTCTTGCGGGGGCCGATGTTGGCGTGGATCTGACCCGGGTAACCCTTCAGGTTGGGCTACAGAGAGACAGATGTTAGACACCAGTAAAACCAGTTCCTCTCATTATCTTATACTTTGATCTATTTATTTAGATATTTATTACGTTGACTTCCTGTTCATAGCGGGGCAGTTGAGCGAATAAACTGTGCATTTTACGATAAAAGCAACACATTTAGCACAGATGTAGGTTTATATGTTATGAAAAGATATAGATTGGGCCGCTGCAAATTTGGCCCCTGAGGGCCGTGGCGGCTGCCAAATAGGCGCTGAATATTCCTAAATGTTGCAGAAAACTGATTTATGATGATTTCCAAGGTGTGTTCAAGCTGATTAGATCAGATGTCAGGCCGGTTCCAGCTAGCAGGGCCGGTCCAAGCTAGCAGGGCCGGTTCTAGCTAGCAGGGCCGGTTCCAGCTAGCAGGGCCGGTTCTAGCTAGCAGGGCCGGTCCAAGCTAGCAGGGCCGGTTCTAGCTAGCAGGGCCGGTTCCAGCTAGCAGGACCGGTTCCAGCTAGCAGGACCGGTTCCAGCTAGCTAGAACCGGTTCCAGCTAGCAGTAAAGGAGAACATTTAGACTTTCTGACTGTTTGACTTCAGGACGGAGGTGAATAAAGTTATTCTGGAGACTTGAACACCAGCCGCTACAAAAAACAGAACCATCTGTATCGGCCGATACGGCTCATCACCGATCGGCGGAGACTGTCCCAGAGGAGCTGAGTTAACTGGCGTGGAGTGTCGCTCACCGTGGGCTCGATGATTGTCTGGCTGACGATGCCCTCGTACAGCTCCGGGTCCAGCATCATGTTGACACCCAGCTCCTGCTTGACGCCGGAGTTCCCACTGAGAAAATAGTCTTCATCGTCGTCGTCGTCCTCGGCGGCTGCAGCGGCAGCGGCGGTGGCGGCGGAGAGCGTAAGGAGGAGGGGCTCCTTCACCCGCCGCATCCTGATGGCCTGCTTCCCCCCCTTCAGCTGAGGAGAAAACACACCATGTTGTAGAAGAACGCCTCGGACAAAGAGTATAGAAGCAATGACACGAAACGCTGCCGCCATTTTGGACTGAAAACGCTTATTATATTTATAATATTTTATCGTTCAACACATTTCAGTAGATTATGACAATAGAATAGAACTCATTTCGTTTTATTTTTGTACGGCACTTAGCTCTGCTGCTGGGCGCTGATGTTAATGGAGCGAACTATTGACTTTCACTTATCGATAAACGTTGTTTGTCTGGGCCGGGAGTCCAATCTGTGACAGGAAGTGAAAGAGCGAAGGCTGTCTCACCGTGAGGACGGTGAACTCGACCTCCTCGTTGACGTCCTCGGCGGTGAACTCCACGTCGCTGAAGTTCTCTTTGACGTTGAAGGGAAGCTCGCCGTGTTCGTCAGACTTGATGACGCCTTCGTTGTCGTTCAGGCTGATGATGACTCCCTGAGAGGAAGAGGTTCAACTGTGACGCATCAACAAAACCAAGAAAAATCTTCATAAAGAAGCTTTGACTCATTTTCATTTGATGTGTCTAAATTGTGTAAATGTGTAACAACAGGATGTGAGTCAGCTGGTCGTCACGCAGCAGCAGGTAAACACACACTACGTCATGTTCATCGCCTCCTCCTCAAAACAAACCGCTAAAAACACTGAATAAAGCAGCTTCACGTTCAAAATCTCTGTTAGTCCGACGCTGTTCGGCTCAGTGTTGATTTCTTTAACGGAAACTATGATGAAATATGTTCGTCAACGACCTTTTCTTCCATGACTAAGACGAGACGATGACGAGACGATGACGAGACGGCGCCGACGTCATTAAACACCAACGGTGACGACATCAATCATGCATCGTAATGTAACGCAATGGAACCTCCGTTAGCTGTTAGCTCCGTTAGTTAGCCAATCAGTGTGTCATCGCCTGAAGCAACCACATGACTACACTACACACTAGTGTTCGTTACAGACCGTTACAATAAGGATGGATTGGGGCAGGAAAAAAAAAAGACAGATGATTAATTGCTCGATATCCCCGCAAAAAAAAAAAATAAAAAAAAAAAAATCAGAAATGCAGTGTTAATTTTGTAAATGAAAACTATGACGAACATCGTCAACGACCTTTTCTTCCATGACTAAGAGGAGACGACCAGTAATTTAACCTCTCAGAACAGGGGAGTTGCTGGTCTACCGCTGCATCGATCGGTTAGTTAGTTTGTGTTATTGTGTGACTTTCTGATCTGAACTAACGTGGCGTCCAGAGCAGTACATCGCTTAGCTTCCTGTCGGTACTCCTGTCTGCTTCTCCAAACGGGGAGCACGCCGACCGCCATCTAAGTTACTGTATGAATACTCTGACTATAAGGATGTATATATATCCTGTTCATGTAGCAGCGTCATCATGTAGATGGTTTCAGGATCCCCATTGGGAGGATATAAAAACCTAAATAAACTAAAGTAATAAGTTGAGCGTTGTAGTTTAATGAGAGCAGGTGAACAGGAAGTGGCTCTGACCTCCTCTCTGGTCTCGCCGGTGTAGCTGAAGGTGGACGGGATCTTGGGTTTGATGTTGGTGGCTCTCCTCTTCTCCGTGACGATGTCAGTCAGCAGGTTGATGAGTACCTGGTCGTTCTTCAGCAGCGTCACCGTGCTGTCCTTCCTGTCGAACGTCAGGTTGGTCCTCAGCGGCCCGATGTCCACGTGGACCTGACCCGGGTACTGGCGCTCGCCGGGCTGCGGACCGACGACACGGAGGGGTCAACAACAGGAAACGGGAAGGACGACGGGTGTGAGTGTGAAGAGTGAAGCGGGAACTGACCTGGGGCTCCGTGATTGGCTGGCTGACCACCGCCTCGTAGATCTCCGTGTCCACGTTCTCCGTTCCACCCGGCGCCACTTTCACATCCGTCGCTATCAAGCTGTTCTTCTGAGAAACACAAAGAAAACAATTTTAATAATATTTAAAAATCTGACAGATGTGAGCAGAATATTAACCTGCTAGTTTTACTGTTCCTCCGTGTCCTGACTAGATGTGAGCGTCCGACTATCTCGCCGCCGCACGTAGCATCGGACGCTCTCTGTCCACACTGAATACATTAAATCTGCACTTCTGTCTGTCAAACCACGTACATATCAGCTGTGTGCTACTTTTGTACGCCACTTTGCAGTCCAACTTTCTACCGAAGTATGTTGAACAATAAAATATTATAAATATAATAAGCGTTTTCAGTCCAAAATGGCTGCAGCGCCTGTTGTCAAAAAAACACCAGAGCTTCATCTCTCTCTCTGGTTGCAACGGAAAAAACTCCTCCTCCTCTGAACCTGGCTACTTGTATCGTGCGTGTTGACTGCGAGGAGTTGAGCGTGCAGCCTCACCTTCTCCTTGCAGGCGGTGAAGTGAACTCTGACCCCGGGCGTCATGGCTTTGGGGTTTCCAAAGAAGGCGGCGAAGCTGAAGGTGAACTTCTGCAGATCTTCTCTCTCGATGTAGCCGAACGAGGGCTGAGGATCAGACGGGTCACTGGTTACTGAGTCAGAGAGCATCCAGTACGAGAAAATCAACCAGGTGACCTGTGACATCATCAGTCACATGACTTACCCCGATGAATGAGATGATCCCTGTGGACCTGCCTGGAGGAGGCCTGAGGAGAAACACCACAGAAGAAGTGTGAGGTTTCTGAAGTCAGCTCTGCATTAGCTCCTGGTCTCAATGAAAGGAAACTCACTTATCAAACGTTCGTTTTCCCAGCAGGCCGAGCGCTCTGGTGGTCCTGCTTGGATCCGGTTTGGGTTTTGGTTTCAGGGCAGCGGCGGGGTCAGCCGCAGGTGTGACGGCCAGCTCCTCTGCGGGTTTCTTAGTTTCCCCCGAAGTGGACTCAGCGCCCGGAGCCGAGATCAGGGCTTTAATCTGAAACAGACAGAAAAACACACGTGATCCTGCTGAAGACCTTGACCTGGACCCAACACCTCACTGGACCTGGACCCAACAGCTCACTGGACATGGACCAAGTACTCACACCCTTAAGTACTAATACCACAGTGTACTAATACTACTCCTTTAAAGGGATCTGAGAGGAAGTGGGACCTGGTACTGATCTAACCACTAGACCTGGTCTGGACTCACCCACTCAGGCTGATCGGGCGGCGGGTTGAGCATCACCTCCTCCACGATGGGCTGAAAGAGAGAAAACCTGATCAATCAATATTCAATCACAGGACATCTGATCAATAAGAGGAGAGTGAATATGAAGTAGAGTGAGGACCGGCGGAGGAAGCTGCTCCAGGCCTGCTGGCCAGCCAGGAGGAGGGTAGCTCGGGTATCCCAACGGAGGAGGCACGCAGGCTGGAGGGGGGATAGGCGGAATGGGCACCGGTCCGAAGGCTGCAGGGTCCGGAGGAGGTCCAGGGGGTACAGGAGGTAACGTTACAGGAGGTACAGGTGGTAAAGGTCCAGGGGGAACCGGCTCGGGCCCCCATGGCTCAGGGGGACGTTCCGGACCCCAGCCAGGGGGTCCCCAGCCCGGAGGGGGTCTCCAGTCGTCGGGGTGAGGAGGTCTCCAGTCTTCGGGGTGAGGAGGTCTCCAGTCATCGGGGTGAGGGGGTCTCCAGTCGTCGGGGTGGGGGGGTCTCCAGTCATCGGGGTGAGGTGGTCTCCAGTCGTCGGGGTGAGGAGGTCTGTAGTCGTCGGGGTGAGGAGGTCTGTAGTCGTCGGGGTGAGGAGGCAGCCAGTCGTCGGGATGAGGCCCCCAGCCCGGAGGCGGCGGCGACGGGCCTCTCGGTCCCCAGCCGGGCGGAGGAGGAGAGTCTCTCGGTCCCCATCCTCCAGGAGGCGGTGGCCCCCATTCATCCGGCGGCAGAGGCCACCCACCGGGCGGAGGAGGACCCCAGCCTCCCGGCGGCGGGGGACCCCAACCTCCCGGTGGAGGGGGACCCCAACCGGGCGGACCCATGTCGAAAGGAGGTCCGTTATCGCCCGCCGGTCCCATGGGGGGTCGGCTTCCTCGACCCATTTCCTCACCGGAACCAATCTGAAGCAAACAGCTAGAGTTAACGCAGGAAGCTAGCTATGCTAAGCTAACTATGCTAACGGCTAAAGTTAACGCAGGAAGCGAGTTAACCGGTTACTCAACAGAACCAGAACCCCCCGTCGGTCCAGTCATCAGCTACATGTCCTCCCGTGTCAGAACTCCATAAAGAGTCCGTTCACTGATGTAAACTGATAGGTGTTTCAGCTGGAAGTCAGCAGTTTGAGTCTGAACAGACTCCACCGCTGTGTTGTTGGTGTTTTCTTTTCTTCTTCTCTTGTCCTTAATGCGGCCGTCACACAGGCTCTATATTCTTTATCTCCCCCAGCCGGCAGGAGGACCGAACTGCACCCTGGAACGGATTCTAGACCACAGAGATGTTCACTTCTCAGTTTAAAGGCTTATTAAAGAGCAACAATGACCCGCTAGCTGTACATTATCCCGCTTATTACACGGCTACTTACTGAAGAAATCAATATTTTGGCGCAAAAACGGTCCGCCAGAGTCCGACATCAGAACTGCGCCCATAGCAACGGTATGCTATACATAGCAACGGTCTGCTATACATAGCAACGGTTTGTTATACATAGCAACGGTTTGTTATACAGAAATTACAGACCGCAGAACGCCGTGATTGACCAATCAGAATCGAGTATTCAACACAGCCGTGTAATAAATAATAATATGTATAGAAATCTAATAAATATAATCCCTAACAAACCCTCCATGCTGAGCCCAGTTCTTACAAATAATATATGTATATATATGTATATATATATATATATATATATACAGTATACTGTATATTGTGGTATATTTAATGAAGAATTCATTAAGTCCTTAAAATAATAATACATAAATATACATATATACACTTATACGTATATACGTACATATATATACGGATAGGTATACATATTTGTATATATATGTTTATATCCATATGTACATGCATACACACATATATATACATACACATACTGTATATACATATACTTTATACACACACACATATATATACATACATATATATACACATATATATACGTATATATATACATATACACATATATATATACATATATACATATACACATATATATACGTATATACATATATATACATATACACATATACACATATATATACATATACACATATATATACTTATATACATATACGTATACACATATATATGTGTATATATATACACACACGTGTATATATATACACGTGTATATATATACACACGTATATATATATACACGTGTATATATACACACACGTGTATATATATACACGTGTATATATACACACACACACATGTGTATACACACACACGTGTATATATATATACACACACGTGTATATACATACACGTGTATATATATACACACATATACGTGTGTATATATATATACACACGTGTATATATATACACACACGTGTATATATATATATATACGCACACACATACACATGTGTATATATATATATATACGCACACACACACACACACACACACACACATACATATACATACATACACACATACAGTATATACACACATACATACTGTATATACATAAAAACATACATATATACACACAAACATACATACATACATAATACATACATATATATATATAAATAAAGTGTTTTTTGAAGAAATCAGAGTTGTGTGCAGCGTAGCAGAAAAAGCTTTTATTGATTTAGTTTGCTGGCTGAAGTCGCTCGACTCCAACAGAGGAACCAGAAAGAACATTATAGAACATTATAGAACATTATAGAACATCAACAATATGAATATAGGATCTCTCAAAATGACAGCAGGGACTCCTGCAGAACAAACCCAGAACCTCATCCTAACAACGGAGAACACGGAGCAGCTGACAGAGTCTTTGCTCAGCAAATGACGCAACAGTGAGCCGATCGATAATAATCAATAATCAACCAGTTATTGCAGTGATACTTCAGAACTGCTCAGGATTCAACCCGCCAGAATCCGCTTCTTCGGATGCATATAAACATCCATCTACAAACATGTAAAAAAAGCTCTGTGAGTAAATCTAAATGTGACCTTCTATTCTTCTTCACTCGCTAATGAAGGCAACCTCCATCATGAAACAAACCAAGGCAGAACGTGAGATTAACAGATGATGAGATGAGGACCAACAGTCTCTGGATTAATAATCCACTCTTCTCTCTCTGCAACAAGCAGCAGCAGGAAACAAACATCACATCAACTAACAGACTTCCTCTGCAGAAGATCAAAACCAGTTAAACCCCCAACAGACCCAGACCCAGAACCAGAACCAGGATCAGGATCAGAGCCGAGGTGGGTCAGTACCGAAGAGATGACGAGGAGAAATAACGTTCTGAGATTCAGAGTCGCACAAACTAAATCTGAACTTTAAAATTTAATCTGAATTGTCACTAAAATAAAAATTCTGAGATGAAAGTCGACGTTTTGGAACCAAAGTGTTTTAACTGGATTAAACTGGTTTTCATACTGGTTTCAAACTGTTTAACTCGTTTTAAACTGGTTTCAGCCTGGTATCAAACTGGTGTTAAACTAATTTTAGACCAAACCGTGTTTAAACTGGTTTTAACATTTTTTCAAACCATGTTTGAACTGTTTTTTAACTGGTTTTAACCTAGCTTGAAACCGTGTTTAAACTGGTTTTAACCTTGTTTCAAACCGTGTTTAAACTGGTTTTAACCTTGTTCCAAACCATGTTTTTGAACTGGTTTTAACCTCGTTTCAAACCATGTGTTTAAACTGGTTTTAACCTTGTTTCAAACCGTGTTTAAACTGTTTAAACAGGTTGTAAAAATAAAAATAAACTCGTCATAACTTTCATGTCAGAATTGACTGAATTTATAATTTAAAGACTATACTAAGAATTCTCTCTCAGAATTAAAACATCAAACTCAGAACTCTTGGTCACATGACCCTCGTCTTCCTCCGTACGGTGGCGTGATGAGAACACAGACAGTGACATACAGGAGGTGTGAAAGCGAGTGCAGCTGTTTGGGGGGAGGGGGGGGTGGGGGGGTCGTCTCCAGTCCCTCCTGGCGTTCTCAGGTGAGGGGGCGGGGCCGTGGCGGGGCCCGCCTCATCCCCTCGCTCTCGTCCCTCGACTCTGGGAGCTTCGTGTTTTTGGTGTCCGGTTCAGTCGAAGGGGCTGAAGTCCCTCTCCAGGTTCTCGGACTCGTCGTCGTCGGAGAAGAAGTCGTCCTCGTCGATGTCGTCCTCGTCGTAGTCCTCGTGCCACTCGGGGACGTACTCTTCATCGTACTCATCGTCCTCGTCCTCTGCCTCCTCGCCTCCCTCCTCACCCGCGTAGTTGTTGTTATCCGAGTCTCCAGACTCCGACGCTCGGTCCGACTTCGACCTGAACCAGAAAACAGTTCAGTGTTTTTATTTACAGACGGAATATAAACTTCATTTGGGTTTTGTTTCTTTGACCAGATCTCTATTTCTCTTATTTTAGCAGACTGACAGAAAACCAGCTGGGCTCATGAGACCAGGTCTTAGCAGACTGACAGGACTCACGCTTTGTTGGTGTTGGTGTTGTTGGACCGGTTGGAGGTCTGAGTGGATTCTGGGTCCTGGCTGTTCTTGGACTGATAACCCACCCTGAAGTCCTGGATCAAACACAAACAAAGGAAATGCCATCATACTGGAAGTAATGGGACTAAACTAGTCTGGACTGGTGACGCTAAACTGGTGGTTTAAATTGTTAGAAATATACTGATGTGGTTTAAACTGGTTTTATACTGGTTTCAGCCTGTCTCTGGACTGGTTTCATACTGGTTTCAGCCCGTCTCTGGACTGTTTACCTGGGTGGAGTGCTGCAGGATGGCCAGCAGGCGCTCCTGGATGCGTCGGATCAGTTCCAGTCCAGTGTTGAGGTGTTCTGGTTTCAGCAGCCGGACACATGAGGCCAGGTCAGTGCACTGCAGCAGAGTCTCCTCTGAGGACACAGACAGCACCAGTCAACACCAGTAGGACCAGTAAGAGCAGAAACTCTGTTGCTAATAGTGAGTCTCACCCAGCAGGATCTGCAGGGCGTTGGTGTGCAGGTCCAGAGCCTCCGTCTGCTGCTCCATCACATCCATCTTCTCCGTCTCCTGGTTGTAGTAGCTGTAGACGCAGGAGTAGGCCAGCACCTGCAGACAGGAAACACATGATGATGATGATGATGATGATGATGATGATGGTGATGATGATGATGGTGGCGGCTTTACCTTACGAGCCTGAGCGAGGACTTTACAGGCGTCGATGACGAAGGTCAAAGACTTCATCTGCAGAGCTTCATTAATGGACGCCACTTTGTTCTCCAGGTTGATGGCAAAGTCCTGCACCAGAAACCAGATTCACTCCATCATCAATCCAGCATCATGAAGCTTTAACATTATTGTTTTCAGATTCATATCATAATAAACAGATAATGAACAGCTGCTCCAGCTGTTTGAGCAGAGGACAGATGTGAACCAGGTGTGCTACCTTGGCCTGGTGGTGGAAGGTGCATCGCTCATTATAATCCTGGAACTTCTTCTCCTGCCGCGCTGCTTTACTCACCTGCAACAACAACAACATGAGATATTAAACACAGATGATACTGAATACATGATGATAGAGAAGAAGAGTCAGTCACATCACTTCAAATCCTTCAGATGCCGTTAGGAGCACCGGAGGACACAGTAGGACACAGAGGACACAGAGGAACATGATTTTTTTCAGGTTACCTGTTTCATGTACTACTGTCACGATATAGCGACCGTTTTATAAAAATAACTTTTTTTAATCGTATTTGCTCGTACCTCATCATGGTTACTAACAGAAAAGAGGGCTACAGTAATAATATAATAATAACATTAAATCAGAGAACCAGTGATTTATTAGCTTATTAACAAAAGTTCATCATCCATCACTTTTGGGATTGATTTCCTTTTACATTTTTTTTTTTAACTCTACAAATGACCATTTTCACTATAAACTTTAATTCTCACAGAGCATGAGAGCGTTTTCCTGGTCTCTGATTGGACGGACTGTGATCATGTGACAGTGTGTGAACCAACCATGGCGGAGCAGTTGTAGTAATCTTTGTGTGTTGGTTTCCAGGGTTTCAGACACCGCCAGCAGAAGCCGTGGTTACACTTGGCACAGGTCATACTGAGGACAGAGGGATAAACCACCATCATCACCATCATCAACATCATCATCACCATCACCATCATCACCATCATCATCATCATCATCAGCAGGTGTTACAGGTGAGTGTACGTACTGCAGGCAGCCTTCGTTCTTCTCGATCTGAGCCTGGCAGCTCGGGCAGCGTTTGGAGATGAGCTTGGCGAGGTGTTTACTCTGAGCCTCCATGTTCATCCCTTCATAGTATCCTCCATCATCCATCCACTGAGACATGTGGCTGCAGCTGGCTGGGTAGTGGGCCTGCAAGGGGGGGGGTCTTCAACTCTCTGTATACACATCTATAACCCTGTGTGTGTGTGTGTGTGTGTGTGTGTGTGTGTGTGTGTGTGTGTGTGTGTGTGTGTGACCTCTGACCTCGGGGAAGTTGCAGCTGAAGCAGGAGGACCAGCAGCACCTGGAGCAGGTCCCCATGCTGCCCATGTTCTCCTTACTGAGGATCTGATCACAGCCCTGAGGGTTGGTGCACCACGTCAGGTTGGAGCAGCACTCCACGTAGCCTCTGAGCAAGGCATTCTCATACTGACAGAGAGGAGAAGGAGAGGGAGAGAGGAGGAGAAGGTGTTGGTTCAGGTCCAAATTCACACCGACATCATAAAGAACTGATTTAAGGACAGACAGTTGATCGATCAGGAATCAATGGACCCGTCAGATGAAACGATTCATTGATCTGATCTGAGGTCGGTAGGTGGGGGTGTTACCGTGGTGAAGGTAGGTGGGAAATTTACCGTGGTGAAGGTAGGTGGGGTTGTTACCGCGGTGATGGTAGGTGGGGTTGTTATCGTGGTGATGGTAGGTGGGGGTGTTACCGTGGCGATGGTAGGTGGGGGTGTTACCATGGCGATGGTAGGTGGGGGTATTACCGTGGTGAAGGTAGGTGGGGGTTTTATCGTGGTGATGGTAGGTGGGGGTGTTATCGTGGTGATGGTAAGTGGGGGTGTTTACATGGCGATGGTAGGTGGTGGTGTTACCTGGGTGAAGGTAGGGGGGGTGTTACTTTGGCGATGGTAGGTGGGGGTGTTATCGTGATGATAGTAGGTGGGGGTGTTACCTGGGTGAAGGTAGGGGGGGTGTTACTTTGGCGATGGTAGGTTGGGGTGTTACTGTGGTGATAGTAGGTGGGGGTGTTACTGTGGTGATAGTAGGTGGGGGTGTTATCGTGATGATAGTAGGTGGGGGTGTTACCATGGTGACGGTAGGTGGGGGTGTTACCATGGTGACGGTAGGTGGGGGTGTTACCATGGTGACGGTAGGTGGGGGTGTTACCTTGGCAATGGTGTCCTTGTCGGTGAGGATGCTGAGGAAGAACAGCGAGGTGGGCTGAGCCTGGCAGTCTGTGATTGGACAGTTACAGTTCATCACCAGGTTCTGTTCGATCCTCGCCGTCAGGTACTCGTGCCAGCACGACTGTAACACACATGAAAATCAATAACCAATAATCACAAACAGAGCAACACACAAGGTGGTACATCTGTGGGGGTCTGACCCTGCAGCAGTAGTGCAGGCAGCTCAGCGAGGAGACCGGCTCCGTGGCGCTGGTTCGGGGGCCCAGGCAGACGGGGCAAGTGGCGGCCGGGCTCGGCGGCGGCTGAGGGTTTCGGCTCTTGAGCCCGGCGGCCATGATGAGGACGTCGGGGTCGTCGGTGTACCGCTGCACCAGCAGGTCCACGTTCCACTTACAGTGAACCAGAAGGTGTTCAGCTTGGTCCAGGTCCAGACTCAGAGTCCCCGATACCTGAGGAGACAGAAAGGGACAAGAGTGATTGTTCTGTGTCTCTTTGTTTCTTTCTGTGTCTCTGACATCGCTGCAGTCATAATAATCAATAATCTCAAAGACATTTTGAGGATCTTGAGGATTTCAGTAAATGTCCTTCACTTTAATAACAAAGGTCAAACTGAACAGGAAGTTCTCCTCTCTCAGATCCAAATAAAACTTTATTGACAGAAGAGTCTGACCTGTTGGACAGTCCTCTGCATCAGCTGACGAACTTCCTCCTGCGTCATCGTCCGGCCCATCGAGAAGAGAATCGCGTCCAGAACGCCGTCCTCGAACTGCCGCGGCGCCGACATCAGACTGCAACACACACACACACAGAAAGATGTTCTCACGGAGCAGGACGTTTTATTTTGAAAAACTACGGATTTACTTGAAGCCCTTAATAAAAAGGGTTTTATTCCTCACTGCGTTTGTTTTACTGTTTGGCATTAAATCATGTTTAAGATCAAATAAAACATAACACTTATTTTTCATACACTTGTTCAGTTTTCAAAGGGAGATCCCTCACTGGCTTCCCACCCACTAACATGCTAGTTGTGTTTTCCCCGCTGAGACGCGACTCTTCATGTTTTAATGTTTTTTTGTTGTAAAACACTTCAGTTTGGAAAACTGTGACATAATATTTTTCACTGCATTACATATTATATTCATTTATACTTTTGTTATCAAATTCATACAGTTTCTATTTAATTATTAAAAACCAAGAACGATAACCGAAAATATAGTTACACTTTTTAACATTAAATATTAATACAGTTATTACTACGTTTATTTACTACGTTTATCTGTGTGCAAAGTGATTCATTTTGATCAAACTGAGCTGCAGTTTTCAGACATTTTTCACCATTTTTGGGACATATTTTACTAATAATTTTTCGGATATGTTTCACCATTTTTTTGACACATTTTACTAATAATTTTCGAACATTTCTTGGATATGTTTCACCAATCTTTTGACATATATTACTAATAATTGTTGGATATTTTTCACAAACATGCTGTTTCTATTAAAAGTTTATTTGGTTTTAATTTAAATTTTGATGCTTTGTGAATCTTTAAGATAAATTCTGCTCATAGAAATTAATTGAAAGTCAATTAATGATAATCTTAATTATTACAAAATAAGTCAAAACACAAGAAGCAAAGTTTAAATCTTTTCTTTATT